>JAMQCK010000365.1:0-25935 GCA_024196135.1 Pleurotus ostreatus/Saccharomyces cerevisiae fusant | reverse complement strand
GACGGCCTTCCGCACGAGGCAGGGACTCCTTGCAAGGTTACGTTCGTGCCGGCCGCCACGAACTCCGTCGAGAGCACGGTGACATTCTCGAGGTCGATCTTGTCGCCGAATGCGGAGCAGTCCGAGGCGAAGTCGCCCTGGGCATGCGCGGCGCGCAGGACGGCGAGCGCGGTGAGCAGCACACTGGGTAAAGAGCGGAAGGGTGTCATGGGAGAGTATGGACCCTGTTGGCCATGGGCACTCGTATTTATATTCACCACGCGCGGGGCGACTTCGGACGCATTGCAGCAAAGAGAACCCGATGGTCAGAACCAGGATCGCTCGAGGAGGCTGTGACTTGCATCGGACTGAGCGAATTTTCGTCAACCAGTAGCATATTGAGAAAAAGCTCACTTTGGACAAGTATCAGGCCTAGTATCACGTATACTCAGAGATCACTATGCGCCGTCTGGGACTTGATTCTGGGTTAGCGAAGAATAAAGACAACGATGCGGTTGGAGAGACATAAGCAACGCATCGTAAACCAGCTATAGTCCGAGGTCAATGAGTTCGCCGGTGCCTTCCTGGGGCATCGCCTGTTCATCGAAGAAGCCCGCAACGCGTGCAACAGGCGCCGGCGAATGTTGCAGCCCGGGTTCGTGGAGGGATCGTCGATCAGGAGAAGGCTGAGCCCCGTATTAGTAAGCGCCGGCTCTCATCTCGGACGAAGACGAGACCGCGCCTCCGGCCAACAGGTTGCGAACGTGCGCCTGAGTTCACGCGGTTCATTTGTCGCGAAGCTCATTGCGAGGGTATGAGAGCACACGAGTTCCGAGTGCAGGGGCATAGGGAGAGGTCGCAACAAATCACTCTGCATCCCGTAAAATGGGGGTATGATGAGGGACGTAGTCAAGTTGCAGCCGGCCGATTGGTGTGATGTCGTTGCGGTCTTTGCCGCAATCACAGCGTGGCATCCTGGTTATTGTCCCAATATGGCAATTCTTATAGTGATCCGAGTGTTGCGGAGGAGGAAGACATTCACGAGGGCAATGAAGGTGCAGGGAAAACGATGGTTCTAGTGATACAAGACGTGCGTAGTTGGATACAGCGTGCAGTGCGTAAGTAGATCAGAGCGTTGTAGTTGGATACGACAAGCGTGGTAGTTGGATACACAGCAAAGCATTGTAGTTGGATACAAGATGCAAGAGATGAATTGGATCAAATGAGTGGGAAAACACAACCTTCCGTCCATGAAAAACAGCGACAGCAAAACATCAATCGACAACTTCTCCCCCGCCCTTACATCCTCTCAGTCACTCAGGCAGAGGCTTGTGCGGCCTTCTCCGCCGCCTCCAGCGCGACCGCAAAGTTGCTCATCAACTTCTCCTTCTCCTCCATCCCCACACTAATCCGCACCAAGCTCGCTACCACCCCATACTGCGCCGCCCACTCCAATTCCGCATAATGCGCGAGAATCGCATACGGGCTCGCCAGCGTGAAGTTCGTGCCCAACGAGGGGCCCTTGCAGCACGCGAGCGCGTCGTAGAACGCCCGCGCCGCGTCCATGCTCGTGAACGTGAGTGTGAAGAGCCCGCCGTAGCCGCCGCCGGGGAGCCGGCACGCCGCGTAGTGCTGCGGCGTCTCGAACTTGGGGTAGTAGACGTTCTGGATGACGGCGGTGGGGGGCGGGGACGGGGCGGCGAGGGAGCGGGCGTGGAAGAAGTCGCAGGCGGCCTCGGTGTTGGCATCGATGACTTGGATGCGCCGGCGGAAGTCGCGGGAGTTGCGCTCGAGGTAAAGGGCGTCTTGTTCGAAGACGACATCTTCGTAGGTGGTGTCGAGGTGGGCTCTGAGCTTGGCGTAATGTCGGCCGCGGGGGTTGAGGACCAGACTGATGAGTCGTGTCAGAAAGCGAACGACGAGGAACAAGCAATAGACGTACCCGCCACCCATGACATTCGCATCCCCACTAAAGATCTTCGTCAAACTGCTCACAACGATGTCCGCGTAAGGGAGCACATCGACGTTCACAAAGTTGCCAATCGTCTCGTCCACGACCAGAAGGAAGTCGTACTTGTCTGCCAAACGTCTTAGGCGCGGCAGGTCTGCAGTACGAAGCAGCGGATTTGACGGGAATTCAGTGAAGAGCGCGAGAACGGGCGGCTTCGACGGGTCTGCCGCGGCTTCCCGTTCAAGCAACTGCTCTAGCTCATCCAGCTCTGCATCCGTGCCCAGCCCAAGGAAGTGGCACCCCGGACCCCACTTCTGGAGAATCTTCAAAGTATCGGTGTACGGGAAGCTGTCGCAGTCATCATCAATATACATACATTACACCCATTCAACACATCAGAACTCACCCAAAGCACACGCTCTTAGCAGGAGGCAGCGCCGCCAGCGCCGTCTGATGAGCCGCCCAGATCGCCGCCATGCCAGTGGGGTATAGGAACACATCGTCCTCCGACAGGTCTGCCACCCCGCGCGAGCTAGGGCCCACGGCGGCGTCCTGCTGCCCCGCCGACGGCTCTGGACGCCGATCGTCCGGGGTGTCATGCACTAGCACGCCCGATATTCTGCGGCGGAGCGCGCGCTTGGCAGCGGTGGCGGCAGCGAGCGGCAGGTTGCGCCCGTAGCGCTCTTCGAGGTAGTACGATGTGTCGATGCTGATGTCGTCTACTTCGTCGGGGGACGGCTGGCGCTGCTTCTTGACCGCGTAATGCTTATTTACGGCCTTGAAGGAGGGTCGCGTGCCATTCGTTGGGGACGTTGGTGGGACCTGGACGTCCTCGGGTGATAGGATGGTGAGACAGTGCTCCGCCAGTCGACTTGAGACACCCATGCCCGAGTGCTGCCAGAACTGCTTGGCGTAGGGGAAGTAGTCCTTGGGGAAGAGGACAAGGTAGAGATCGACCTCCTGCGCGGCGACCGTACCGCGGGGGAGCTGTCGATGCACCTCCTCATCAGGGGAGATCTTGTACTGCACGATCCGCGGTGCAACGGGCGTCGGTGATTGGGCCTTCATGAACGCGCGGCAGTCATCCGCTACCTTCCGCGTCGCGAACAGCATGCATGACTCGCCCTCCGTCCCGAATTTGCGCGCGCAGAACGCGGCGAGCTGATCATCGTGAGCATTTACACCTGCTTGTATAATCCTCGACGCACCTTCTGCGCCGGCAAGGGTATAAAGAACCGGGGGTATCCAGAGACCATGGCATCCGCGACGCGCGGGTTTCCCTCCTCATAGTCAACATTGTCCTGCCATTTCGGCAGCGATACAGAGATCGCATGTGGGGTGAATGGAGGGACCCCGAGACCGAGGGGGACATTAGGGATCTCAGCAGCCTTTGCAGTCTCGACGGCCATGACGGATGTATGTCCGGGCTACCGGGCGTGGGGGTCAAGAGCAAGCAGTAGTGCGGGTGTCGACATGATCGACGGGAATCCGACTGACTCCACTGATCGTCGGCCGACGGCTTTTGTTTGTTCGATTCCGATGTTTGTCCAGATGAGGTGCTTTACCAAGCTCCGTCGCACAAGGAAAGTAGTCCAACAAGATAAACCAATGCATGATTACTAGAACCGTCCAAGAGCTGAGTACAGTACACAGGAAACTCGTTACGGGGTATGAAAACAAGTGTCGACATCTGCAGGATACTTACGCGTGTATGGCAAGAGGGATCTACGCAGGAAACAGAGTGAAGGTCATAAAGATACTCTACCTTAACGGATGAAGAAGCTATGCAGAAGCGCCACGGCAGTGAATCCAGCGCAACAAGCAAACCCAATCCAGTAGCCACCAGGGTTGCCCTCCGTGCTGACGGACCAGAGCTACAAGCATCATCAGCATCACCTCTACAGACCTTGACAGGATGGACAACTTACCGTGCCACCCAAGATCGGCCCAAAGAAGCGTGCCAGACTAACGATACTCTGCGCAATGCCATTCGCCAAACTGACAGTCTGTGGCGGAGTCACTGACAAGTGAAGTTAGGCAAACGTTCGACAACAGCAGCCGGAAAGGGACGACTCACTGTAGTTCAGCAAGACGGAGACTGCCGTATACCCGAACGTCGCGCCACAGAAACGGACGGCCATGCTCACGGCGAGACCTAGGCAAATTCGACATCAGCCACAAAGTCGGCCCCACAGACCAAGGAGCGCACCCGTCATCAGCAGGAAGTTGCCACCGTCACCCTCGCTCGCAAAGACGCGGAAGAGCACCACGACGAGATATGATGGGATGAAGAGGAAGGAACCGATGCGAAACATCGCCAAGTGCGAGAATCGCCCGCGAGGAGGGCCAATATTCCTAAGAAATAGTGAGCATATCTGCCATGTGCACGCCGAGGAAATAACTCACGGATACAGCACAAATTGGTACGCAATTTGCGCCAAGCACATGAGCGCAACTGTGAGTAAGGTTAGCAACTCATCGATCCTCTAGCGCTCGGCAGGTAGCCTTAGTGTGCAATCACGCAGAGGCGTCCCTAGCGCGCTACACGCAGAGGTATCTCTAGCGTGCAATCACGAAGTCTCGGAAAATGCAAATCACTCACTCAGTTGTGCGAAATGCCCCGCCGTCAAGTTTAGGCCTCCCGACTTGTAGTCCCTGTCGGTATTCGCGTTAGCGTACCGTCCGTCACATTAACCCACTAGCGCCAATGAGCAAGAAATAGGCAACAAGCGAATCTCCAGAACGACAGCCGTTAGCCATGATTTAGACAAGGGACTAGTCAAGCAGCAAGCGATCACTCTAGCAGCAAGCAAGCAAGTCCGCTAGACGAGCATGAGTGCAACCAACGCAGACAGGCCCTCGGACAAAGAAACACAAGAGACCCTCGGACTTACGTGACCAAATACGACATGAACAACTGATCATGCGTCGTACTATGCAGCGCCAACAGCCCGTACTGCACAATCACCAAAATCGGCAGCTGCGACGCCAACGACGGCTGCTTCTCCCCCAGCGCCGCCTCCGCATCCATCTCTTCCCCCCTCGAATGCCCTTCCGCAATGGAATGCCTTCTTGACTCGAGAATGGGCGCGAGCAGATCCCCCTGCGGCGTCTCGGGGTCCCCGCCACGCTGCAGGAGCTGCTGAGCCTGCGCGTCGAGCACGGCGGGCGGCGTCTTGACGCCCGCATGCGAGAAGATGGTCGGCGTGTTCGAGGCGCGGCGCGTGAGCGTGGGATGCCCGTCGGGGGACTGGAGCGTGAAGGAGGGCGTGCGACCGGGGAGCTGCATCGCAGTCGGGCGGCGCATGGTGCCGAGGGGTGCTTGACGATTGGTGCTGAAGGACGCACGATTGCCGGTGGATTGACGGCGGGTCGATTGCGAGACGCTCGAGGGACGGCGGCCGCGAGTCGGGCTGGAGGTAGGTGAGGATGGCGCGTCTTCGGGGGTGTCGTCCTCGAGGACGTCGCCGAAGTCCGTGCCCTCCTCATCCGAGCCGTAGTCCGACTCGCTCTCAAAGACCTCCTCGTTGTCAACGTTCATCGCAGCAGCAACCCACAGGTCGGCGATATGCGTGACCGCGTTCTCGTTCGCCATGAGCAAGCGCTGAGCAAAGTTCATATCGCTTGGATCCGAGTCGCGCAGCGCATCCCAGTTGCTCCCGCGACGACGACGCCCTGCGCTGCTCATGCTCGCACGACGAAGTGTAGCACTGAGCGTGCCGCTGCTAGTGCTACCGCGACGTACAGCAGCGCTGCTGCTCGCAACGCGGTTGCGGTAAGCGCTGTAGCCATACGCCGACCCGTTCGCTCGACTCGTGCGCGAGAAGGTGCGCCTATCCATACGCGAACCCGACGTCAGAGGCACAGGAGGTTGGGGCGACGAAGGCGGCGAGCCAGCAATATCGGGCGACCCGAGGACACCGGAGAGGCGTTGTGATATCTTCTTCTTCAGAGTACCAGTCAAACTCGTCGGGCGCTCGAGGTCCTCGAAAAGTGGGCCCGGAGAGGGTGGCGCCGCAGTCCCCTCCGCGACAGGCTCGGAATCGAGTTTCTCAGGCGGTAGCTGGATAGCACCCTCGCGCGGACCTCCATTCGGGCCTAGGAATAGGGAAAGGAAGGAGCCTGCAAATGATTAGATCTGAACCACGTCCATGCTAGTAATGGGAGGCGTACCAATGAAGGTGATCGATGCAGCGATAAGGCTGGGTAGCAAATACGGGTATGTGGTGAAGAGTGGAATGCTCGCGAAGGTATCCGGCCACTTGTCCGCAGGACGCTCAACTAGACTAAATGTTAGCGCAAGTCCTGCGCCGTGACATATTACGCACAAGTTCCACCAATGATGGCACCAGCCACACCTCCGAAGCCCCAGCAGAAACTGCGACAAGTCAGAACGACGAGGAAGTAGCAAGCTAAGGGAAAAACTCACCCGAGGATAGCATATGCGCGACCTTCATTGCTAGGATCCGTGATGAACGCAACGCTTCCACGAGCGACACCGACGGCACCACCGAAGATACCCTGCAGCAGGCGGACGCAGAGGGCTTGCTTCAGAGATGTGGAAGTGCCGAAGATAGCGACTGTAGCGGCGCTTCCCAGGAGGGAAGTCGTAAGGACAATCCTTGTGCCGTGCTTCTGAGCGATAGTAGCCTGGAAGCCTGTCAGTGGATGCGCCGACCATATGGAGAAGTGGAGCATACCCAGAGTAGTGAAGTCAAGAATTGGGTGAGGAAGAAGACAGAGACTATGGCGCACAATGAGTAATCGCGATGGAACCAAACCATATGCGCGCTCACCCAATACGCCCGTGTTGAACGCAATCTCTGCCTCGTCCTCTGTCTCGCCAAAACCTACGCACCATGAGCACATGAACAGGATGATGAGAATTTGTAGACGCACCTTCCACCATGAATAATAGGAATGGAGTACAGACATTCGCGCAGAGGAATTCGCCGAGCATGGTCTACGATCGGATCGTAAGTAAGACATAGCTGGAAGTACGCGACGCGACACAAAACGCACTATGCAGAAGACGATCATGGAGAGCTTGGGTAGTGGCGTCGATTCTGGCTCATTTGCTGGCTGGATCATGGAGGGGATGGGAGGGCGCTCGGGCATAGGACTGCGAGGGGTTGCTCCTGCGCTTTCCTCATCTTGTCCTCCGCGACGCCATCGGGCGAGAAAGCTCGGTCGGTGGTTCATAGTACCAAACGAGACCCGTCCAGCTCCTCCCAGCGTCCGGGGAGACGCCGCCTCATTCGGCGAGAGATTGTCGTTCACATCGAGCGCGGATTCGTCCGTGGGCCCGCCAAAGGACCTGCGCGGTAGCTGACCCTTGCCGCGGACGCTCATTGTGGTCGTCGAGGGAGTGTGTGATGTTATATGCGCATATATGCACTTTGAACAGCAGTGCGGGTGGTGGGAAGAGCGAAGTCGCGTCGCGCTGGTGTTGAGCAGCCAGAGCGGCAATCACGCAGCGGCTATGACGCGTTAATAAACACGCTTGGACGTCCGGTGATGTCCGGAAAAGGGAGCCTTTGTTCTCCTTCCTGTCCGCTGCGCTCATCTCCGAGCTATCTACTGGACCCGCAGCCGTTCCTGAGCTAATAGTCGATTATTCTTATTCGATTTAGGTCGAAGAAGGTGATGGTGGCGGAGGGACGTCTATTCGGTTCCAAACGTAGGTTAGCACGGTTCCAAGGGGTCTTCGCCGCGTCACGTACCAACAGGCTGCGGCTAATGCCGAGCAGCTCACCCTCATCGTTTGGTCGTTTCACGCACTGTTGAGCAAGCCTTCGAGCGCAGATCATCACCGTATACGCCGAAAAATGCATTCTCCCTTGTTTTATCGCGCATATAGAGGGAAGTGGCCTTCGCACGGACTGATAGCAAAAGCGAGCGTGTCACGTGCTATTGTGGGTCCAGGGCGCGTAAGATCAAGGGGAGATATTCGACTTCACCTGCATACAACGCTGATGAGGATCCGGTCTGATCACGCCTTCCCTATGCGCGAACACATACCGTTCTCTCTGGGGAACGCTCTCCCAGTATCTAGGCCACCGGCGCAGGAGAACCAGAGTCAGGCTCGGCGAATGCCGAACATGACCCAAAATGGACGGTGGGGCTCAGCCCCGCCGCATGCATCGTCTTTGGCCTCGCGCGTGGTTCTACCAGCCCTCCGAGGGAACCTGTAGGTGCAGAAGGAGCTCGACGTGCACTTACTGGTGACGAGGCTGGCACACGTGCCCCGCCTTCCCTCCGAGGGCCCCCTTCGGGAGGTTCTGCGAGATTTCGGGTCCCTGAGATCCGGATCGAATAAGAATAATCGACTTACCCCTCGCCGTTCCTCCCGCCCTCGCTGCAGGCACTCAAGGTCTCTTCTAGTGGTCTTCTCACCTCTTAGGGTGTCTTGTGTGCGCCGCACAGGTCCCTGGTAGACCCGGATTGAACACGGAAATTGGAGAAGTATCGTCCTTCCACCGCCCTCGTCAGCGAAGTACTCCCGACGACCGTCCTGAATTTCCGGTCAAATCGTGCATCCTCAATACAGCTTGAGTTCTGGCGCCAATAAAGTAACCGTAGCCTGCGCGGTGACACGCGCATGTTCAATGCCGCAACATGTGTTTCGAGCCATCTCGGACTATCATACCTCATCGTGACCCGCGAAGAATGTGAACGCCGTGCATCCTGTCCGTGTCATGCGCAATTTGTGGCTATCGGGGATCTCCCCTCACCCAGAGGACGGCCGACTCTGTCTCAGCTTTTTTGGGACGCGCGCTGGTGGATGGTGGCAATTGGGGCACACTCCAGATGCATGTTGCAGTGGACCAAGTGCAAGTCAATCTCGACACCGCTGTCCATGGAGCCCTCGGGCATGTCCAAACAAGCGAGACCTGTTCAGCATACTTCCTACTCCGCGGTCGTCAATAAAATTCCGCAGGATATGCAGGAAAATACACTCCACTGTTCATGAACGTCGCCCGCTCCGCTCAGCATAGCCCGCGCCTGTCAGGTGCGCGTGACTGCTCTATTCCGTTAATTATCACCTTCTCCTGACGTTAATCGTGTCGGATTGAAGCATTACGTTGCGTGTGCACAGTCCGCGCCGACAGGGTACCGACCCACCCGGAATCCATGGGACCGCTGATTGATTCTGCCTCGGCATTGGAACCCTCCGCGAGAGAAGGACGGTATGGACTTGCAGTACAGCGCGTTCCAGGTCGTCAGCAATGCCTGCGGGGTGTTATGAACTTGCTGATGGATTGCTCGCCCATGTGCCTTTGGGTGGTGTGGTTATCGAAGAACGAAGCGAAAGCGTAGATCATTAAAAGTCAAAAGTCTCGCTAAAGAGGGATCGCCGTGAAAGTGCCAGTGCATGCCTTTTCAGCGCGCTATGATAGCGCAAGCGGGGAGGCTAGGGTCGATATGGCAGCCTTTGTTCAATGTGAGCGACGCGGGCAAAAGTCAACCGCCACAAAATGTGCGATCGAAGCGCGATCAGATCCCGCTGTTCCCCAACTCATCCCAATCAACCACCTTCGCTGCCGCTGCCAGGACCTCCTTCCGCTCATCGGACCGCTGGATGGACTGCCTCCTTTCTCAGTCTTTTGCGCCCGACGTCCGGCTTTTGTGACATCTGCGAGAGATCTGTGGCGAGCTCCGTCATCACCACCCGGCTCCCGGAACGATCTGAATGGCGCTACGTGTTCTCCATGCGCTCTGTCCGAGGATAAGATCACCAACGGAATGCTATACCATACCGCTTCATACCTGCTATGCGTCCTGGACTATGGTTGATACACTCGAGACGCGACCGCAGAACGATGCAGCCCTACACTCTGAATATCCCTCCGGCGGGCGGGGGCCTGTCATAAATTTCGGACCACCGGCTACACTGGGCTACAACATTGCTGGGGCGCCGACAGCACGACATACTCGGATCGGATACGGAGACGCTCGGCCAAGTCTCCCAAAATGACATCTCGCGATCGGGCACGCCCCGCCCCGCGTCCATTGCTCTCAATGCAATGTCTGTCGCGCCTCGCTGCCACGGGGTGGCTCGCCCTAGCATCTCATCTGCCGTATCTCGCAATTGCGCTTTCAATCTCTCCGGCTGGGGTACGATAAATATATAAGGGCGCGATGAGAAGAAGGCCAAGAACCGTCAACACCTTTGAGCTAGCCCGCCGCGCACTGTGGACTCCTATTCAGGACCCGCTCTGCTTTCGACGCCCACGCCCCGCCCTAAGGCCCACTCTCACTTGCCTGCTCTGCTCGAACTTTAGCTCTCTACACTTGCTATGTCGTCCCCAGCTATCGCCCCGCGCCCGGACGCGCCCCCTGCCCCTGCCCCCGCCCCCACCTCCGCCCCCACAAAGTTCATCATGCCCGATCTCGTCTCGCACTGCACCTTCAAGCTGCGCATAAACAGGCACAGGAAGCAGATCACCAGCGAGACGAAGAAGTGGCTCTTTCAGGGCGATAACCTCGTTGGCAAGGCGCGCGACAAGTATCACGGCCTCAAGGCTGGCCTGTTGACCTCCATGTGCTACCCCGACGCCGCGGCCCCGCAGCTGCGCGTCTGCAACGACTACCTCACCTACCTCTTCCACCTCGACAACCTATCTGATGACATGGATAACTACGGGACGACGACGACCGCCGACGTCGTGCTCAACTCGCTTTACCACCCCTACACGTACCGCTGCCCCGCACGCGTCGGGCGGATGACCCGCGAGTGCGTAATCCCCCCGCCCGCACGCTGTGAATCCCACTGACAATATGTGCGCTACTGCAGCTACTACAAGCGGATGCTGCCCACCGCGTCGGCCGGCTGCCAGCAGCGCTTCATCGAGACGTTCGACTTCTTCTTCCAGAGCGTCACGCAGCAGGCGATAGACCGAAAGTCGGGCGTGATCCCCGACCTCGAGTCGTATGTAGCGCTGAGGAGGGACACTTCTGGTGAGTGCGACTCGTGCCGGGGCTTGCGGAGCCGGTAATCTGACGAAAATACCCTGAAGGCTGCAAGCCCTGCTGGGCCCTCATCGAGTACGCCAACAACCTTGACATCCCGGACGCGGTGATGGACCACCCGGTCCTACGCGAGATGGGCGAGGCGGCGAATGACCTTGTCACCTGGTCGAATGTGAGGCTGCCTCGCGGGCCGTGTACAACATTTTTGGCTTACAGTTCCCTCAGGACATCTTCTCCTACAATGTCGAGCAGTCGAAGGGCGATACTCACAACATGATCCCCGTCGTCATGCATGAGCGCGGCCTCGACCTGCAAGGCGCTGTCGACTTCGTCGGCGAGCTCTGCAAGCAAGCCATCGACCGCTTCAACTACGCGCGCTCGTGCTTGCCTTCCTGGTCTCCCCAGATCGACCGCGACGTCGACGTGTACGCCGATGGCCTCGCCAACTGGATGGTCGGATCACTGCACTGGTCCTTCGAGACAGAGCGGTACTTCGGGAAGGATGGGCATACGGTCAAGGCGACGCGGGTGATCAACCTGCTCCCTCGACGCGCGTCAGCACCATCTGCGGACTACCCTGTTCTGCCCCCTGCAACGCGCAATGCGCGTGTTTCCCGTACGCCCATCCCATTCATCGCTGCTATACACGGTGCTGACGATTGTATAGCCCCTAACAAGCGCCGTCCGCGTCGGAGTGCAACCGGTGCCGGTGCAAAGAAGCACTGCTCCATCGTCACTCTCTGCTCCCCCAAGTCTAATAGTAGACTTGGCGTTCCTGTCGTCTCTATGCTTTCTGAATCTCCTGGAGCAAAGGACTCTATCTGGTTACTATCTGCTATCCCTGGGCATTAGAACGGAGTATTTATACTGGTCTGTCAATATCTCCCCCCAAGCTACCGTACGTACATATCCACACCATGTATATACATGTACACACTCCTTCAGTGGCTCATAATGTTGTTGTTTTCGATAGTAATCCAAGTCGAATTGGCTTAGTTGTCCCTTGTGGCGAGGAGGTGGGTGAGGCCAATACGGTTGGTGTCAAGCGCCTTAAAGCCGTTGGTACCTCATCTGAAAGATCAGCAGTGGCTCTAGCATCGATGTACTCACGCTTTCAATAGCTTGAGGTTCATTGTTTCCCGCGAAGTCGAACATTACATCGGCAAATGCCGAAAGCGCACCGGGTATCTCGGGCCGTACGGAGACGCGATCGCAAAATTCTGGGCGCTTGTTTTCCTTCGCCTCCATCCCGCGAACGATCGTCTGCCAAGATGAAGTCTAACTTCAAGGTGAGATTGTCTAAAGTCTGATTGAACATGCTTGACTTTAAAGCAGTTTAGCAACATCTGCGGGACGGTGTACAGGCAGGGGAACATCATCTTCACCGCGGACGGGAACAGCCTGTTGAGTCCTGTGGGGAATCGCGTGTCTGTGTTCGATCTTGTCAAGTGCGTTATCCTTCTATCCAAGATGTATAGAAGCTGATATGATATACAGCAACAAGTCGTTTACATTCCCCTTCGAAAACCGCAAGAACATTGCTACACTGGCCTTGAGCCCCGATGGGAATGTGCTGCTCAGTATAGACGATGGTGCGTCCTATGCAACACCTATTCCATCCTATCTTTATAAGTCATTGTAGACGGCCGTGCACTACTTGTCAACTTCAAGCGGGGAGTCGTCCTCCATCACTTCAACTTCGGCAAGCCAGTCAACGACGCAAAGTTCTCCCCAGACGGGAAGTGCGTACCACAACTCTGCTCCCAGAACCATACCTGACCGCGAATGAAGGTTCATCGCCGTCACTCACGGCGCGCATATCAAAGTCTGGCACACGCCCAACTATCTCGCGCGCGAGTTCGCCCCCTTCAATCTTCATCGCACCTACACGGGGCATCATGACGATGTGCTGAGCATTCAGTGGTCGCCCGACTCAAAGTCAGTCTCCATCTCCTTTCCCCTACGCCCCTTCTCATTGGATCTAGATGCTTCATCACGACGTCGCGGGATATGACTGCTCGTCTGTTCACTCTGAACCCTCTCGAGGGTTTCCGACCGAAGACGTTCGCTGGTCACCGTGACGCTGTATTAGGCGCCTTCTTCTCGAAAGATGCAACGGCGGTAAGGTATCCTCGTTCGTGGTCGATGATTGTCACTGACGTCTCCCAGATATACACCGTCAGCCGCGACGGCGCCGTCTTCACCTGGAAAGAAAAGGGATCAGAGGACGACGATTCAGACGCCGAGCCACCCATCGCCTCAACATCCTCCGACCCCAACTACGTCGCTAACACCCGCTGGGGTGTCCACGAGCGCCACTACTTCAACCAGCCTGGCACCAAAGTTGTCTGCGTCTCCTTTCACCCAGTCACCAGCCTCCTCATCGTGGGCTTCTCCACTGGCGTGTTTGGTCTATGGGAGATGCCCGCCTTCACCAACATCCAGACGCTTAGCGTGTCGCAGGAGAAGATTTCATCTGTCGCGATCAATGCGACGGGCGAGTGGCTCGCGTTCGGCGCGAAGAAGCTTGGACAGCTGCTGGTCTGGGAGTGGCAGTCGGAGTCGTACGTCCTGAAGCAGCAGGGGCACTACTACGACATGAACACTCTGGCGTACGCGCCCGACGGGCAGACCGTCGCGACTGGCGGTGACGATGGCAAGGTCAAGATCTGGTCGACGCATACCGGCTTCTGCTCCGTCACCTTTTCCGAGCACACCGCTCCCGTCTCCGCCGTTGCCTTCGCGAAGCAAGGCTCCGTCCTCTTCACCGCGTCCCTCGACGGCACGGTCCGCGCTTTCGACCTCATCCGCTATCGCAATTTCCGCACCTTCACATCGCCGTCTCCTGTGCAATTCGCGAGCATAGCTGTCGACCCGTCGGGTGAAGTCGTTGCCGCTGGATCCTCAGACTCCTTCGAGGTCTTCATGTGGTCCGTGCAGACCGGTCGCTTGCTAGACATCCTTACGGGTCATGAGGCGCCAGTGTGTGCGTTGGACTTCGCACCGTCCGGCGTCAACCAGCTCGCAAGTGGCTCCTGGGATCGCACCGTCCGCGTGTGGAATGTCTTCGGTCGCTCGCACGCTGTCGAGCCCATCTCGCTCAGCTCGGACGTCCTGGCCGTTGCTTACCGCCCCGACGGACGCGAGCTCGCTGTCGCCACCCTCGATGGCCAGATTACCCTCTTCGACGCAGACGGCAAGCAGACGAATGCAATCCAAGGGCGCACCGACATCGCAGGTGGCCGGCGACAAGACGACCGCATCACCGCCGCGAACAACGCTTCGGGGAAGGCCTTCACCAGCCTCGCCTACACCGCCGACGGCCGCTGCATCCTCGCCGGTGGCAACAGCAAATACGTCGTGCTCTACGACGTGCGCGAGGGCGGCGGCACCATGGTCAAGAAGTTCCAGATCTCGCAGAACCTCTCGCTCGACGGCACGGAGGAGTTCCTCGACAACCGCCGCGTGAACAGCGCGGGGATCAACGTCGACACGCTCGACACGCGGGGCGACGAGAGTGATCTAGAGGATCGGATGGACACGACGCTGCCGGGGGCAACGCGCGGGGCGGGCGATATGTCGAAGCGGAAGTACAAGCAGGAGGCAAGGACGAAGTGCGTGCGCTTCTCGCCGACAGGGCGCGCGTGGGCGGCGGCGTCGACGGAGGGCTTGCTCATTTACTCGCTCGACGATACCGTGATGTTCGACCCCTTCGATCTGTCCATCGACCTTACTCCACAGGCCGTTGCGGAGGTGCTCGCTGATCAGGAGTACCTCAAGGCCCTTGTCATGGCGTTCCGTCTTAACGAGAAGGCGATCATTCAGCGTGTCTACGAGGCCATCCCGCGAGAGGACATCCGCCTCATCACACGGCAAATCCCTGTGTTGTATGTACCGGCGCTGCTCCGCTTTATCGGCGAGCACTTCGAGCGGAGCCCGCATCTGGAGTTCGACCTGCTGTGGACGAACGCGCTGCTCATGACGCACGGGCGGTATCTCAAGGACCACTCGAGCGAGTTCGCGAGCGTGTACCGCACGGTGCAGAAGTCGCTCGCGGATGTCGAGAGGACACTGTCGAAAATGTGAGTACAAGTCATCCGTCTGCTACGAAGTTGGGCTGACTGTTTCCAGGTGCGAAGACAATATGTCTATCTTGTCGTTTTTGCACGACCAGGCCATGGTCCGAGGAGGCGGAGGCGATGTGGAGATGGCGGCGGCATAGCACTGTAGTCAACCTAGCATTGACTTGCAAGTTCTTTGCCTACCCTTTCCCTTCGAATTCGACAAGTGTATACGGTGTTCTTCAACAACAATTCTCAATGAACTATAGGTCACGCGCACTACACTTGCGTGCCAGAGTCGTGAGCCTAGCATACGATCTCAGCAGCGATTTCGGAGGGTCCTTTGGTCGTTCTTGCACATCGATCCGAGTCTGCCTCATCCAAGCCAAGGTGATCCGCAATCCCCCAGATTGCATTGCAGGAGACATAACCAGCCATCGCACTACGTAGGTTGATAAGTTAAGTACAAGTCCGTCTTGTGAATCGTCTACTCTATAAGCGAGCGCTAATTCGTGGCAACGTGAAAGTCCGAGGATAGGTAGGTGGTGATGATGGGAACTCGACAACAAATGAGATGCGTAAGGCGAGAAATGCATAAAAGCAACGGGCCAAAAATGCATAAATAAGAAAACAGCTCAAGCGACGTTGACGTTGACCGTGCTGTAGTCGTATGGCTTGTCCTGGATCATCGGGGCCGGGTCGCGCAGGAGCCAGCCCGGGTGGAGGACGTTCAGGGTGAACATGACGATGACGACCATGGCGGCGTCGAAGATGTCTGGAGGAGTTGTATTAGACATTGTTCAACTTCCACCAAGCGAGGTAGCAAACTCACTGAACCAGATCTCCGTCGTAATGATCGTGCCGTTCCAACCGTCAGAGAGCTCGATGAGGCGGTAGACGGCGCGGATGACGAGGAGCACGGTCGTAATGCCCAGGCAGACGATGGTGAGCTTGAGCGGGGTCGTGAGGACGCCGCGCGGCGGGGTGAGCGTGGACGCGGACTCGGCGGGCGTGACGCGCTTCGCGTGCGGGCGGTCGTTGAAGTAGCGCCAGAGGAACTCGAAGGCGAAGAGCGTGAAGAAGACGATGACGGCGAGCTGGAAGGAGATACCGCCGAGCATGATACGGCCACCCTGGAGAGAGGTAAGCTACTGGCTACTGTGCGATGTGCAGAAAGGCGTTAACGTACGTTGTCAGCACCCTCATGGTCGTCGGCGGACGCGGCCATGCCACCACCGGCTCCCTGCACGACGAGAGAGATGACGTCCTGGGCGCTCGTCAGTCGGAAGCTCAGGCATCAACCGCGATGAGTCGACGTACGGAAGAGCAGAAAATAATAGTATACCACCGCGGGCTCAACCGGCTGTACGAGGGACCCAAGCGGCGAACGAGGCGCCCCATCATGACGAAGTTGGCAGCCAGCAGAGGCGTGGGCGCGATGATAGTCGTGACGATTCTGCGGCCATTGATCAGCAACGGCATAGCATGGTGAAGCAGTGGCAACGTACTGAATCATGTAGGGATCGTCCGCAAGGATGTTCTGATTACTCCAAAACCTTCCCGCCCAGCCGAGGCACTCGAGGCCACCACAAAGCACGACGGTCGCGAAGAGCCACCATTGGCGGTACCAGATTGTTTGGAAGAAGTGGGCGGCTGGAGGGGTAGGTGAGTAGGAGGTTGGGAGAGGGGGAAAGGGGGTCAAGCGTACCAGTGGTGAGACCGAAGAGGACGAGATAGAGGATACATATCCACTCGGTGGGGACGTAGCCGTAGGACGAGAGCTCATTGATTTGCTCGGGCGTCAAGTCGGAGAGGGTGATGTTCGCGTATTCGTCGGACATGATTCAAATCGACACGGACAAGGGAGGATAAAAGACGATAGACAAGGCGGAAAGGGTAGGAGGCGATGGAAGGTGGGAGGTGGGGAGGAGGGGAGCGGATGAGCGTTCAGTCCACTTATCACACCTTATATACCATCTAACAGGCTGTCCTACACGCAGCGCACTCGCCGGACCTCCGGGAAGGGGTTGTCGCAGGTCTTTGTGCCACATCGGGCCCGCCCGCGCTGCCGACCCACTCTCGTCAGCAATTGCCATTCTTCTGCCTGCCTTCCACTCAGCCCTCCTACCTCGCGTTACTGACTTCGGCACAGCTTCAATATGGCATCAGAGGATTGGCGGTGTCGGCGCCCCTTGCTGACAGGCCAAAACACGTTCAAGACGGGCCTCGCGAGGACCTCAATGGGTAGTCCGACCATGGAAAGTGCCGCACTACCGTTTTCGGGAAGCATTGAAAGACATGGTTCTGCGCAACGCGTTCTCAGTGACAGTAAGCGGTGCGCGGCCTGCCGTACCTCAGGTCCGCAGGCAAGACACTACTAGCGAGGTAGTCGAGCTCATAAGGATCGATGAGGCCTTCAGTCAACAGCTACCCTTCTGGGAGATGGCGAGGCGCATCGTCTTTGCTTCCGCCTTTCATTTCGCGGCTGAACTCGAGTTGGGGGCATCCGATACGCGTCTCCCCTGAGGCTGAGGCGCGAGGCGCGACGAGGACAACCCCCGATCGTCCGACGGGTCGCGTAGCAAGCAGGACAGCCTCCTGGTGGGAATACGTTGTGGGTGATCTGGACGAAACGCCTCTCCGGGGTGTCGGGGATCAAGAGATAGTGATAAGATAAGTCGCTTGGGTATTGACATTATGCCAGGCTGTGATCTTTTGAAGGACTTTGATCACCGGCTGTCCATGTAATACTTGACCTGCACTTGCTCGTGAACGACGGATCTCACCCGCCCGTCAGAGGTACAGTCTCGCCCGCAGAGGTGGATTGTTCATGTTCGGCAAGGGTAGACCGTGATTTACGACATGAACGCGTCCGTAGAAAGAGCGACAAGGAGTCTGAAGGGGGGGCTTGCGATTCGCCAACGGCTGCAGCTGCCATTGGTCTGGTAGACGTAGTGTACAAGGTTGAGAAGGCATGGGAGGCGATGGTGACTTTCGCTACAGCGAAGGCATCCTGCGGACGACCTTGCCCTCGTTCTTCGCGTGAACAGACAGCTTCTTCAGGAGCGGCGACTCCTGCCAACGCTCGGGCGGCGTCCGCTTGCCAGTCGCCCAGTAGTAGATATCCCAGTCAGGCTCGTCCAGCAGCTGTACAACTTGTCAGCACGATCCCCTCGTCAACAAATCTGACGACACACCTTGTCATACTCGCGCATCTCATCCTCGGTCATCGTCGACAGGTTATCACGCGCAAACGTGCTGAGGAGTAAGTCGCTCTCCAAAGTCCCCCGCTTCCGCGACTGGTACACCAGCCGTGCGCGCATCTTCTCCACACTCTCCCCCGTGCGCTCGAGGGGCTTCGGGGGCGGGACGTCAGTAGGTGTCCGGGTTTTCTCGAGATGCTCGGGAGTATGAGGAAGTGGCCAGGGGTCCGCACGCCTAGGTGCAGAGCATGCTATGGTGCGCACTGCGAGGGGGCGGGATACGAGGAGGCGCGAGCGAGCCTGGCGAGCGACGGTGGCCAACATGGTGGGAGTTGGCAAGCGGTGACTGGTGATTGGCGCCCGAGCGGAACGCTGACGCACCGACACCGGGACCGGGCCGTCGTCCCGGTCATCTGCGTCCTCCCGTCATCTTGGTTTCTCTCTGGCTGCCTGCAAGGCTGTCTTCCCTACGAAATTCAGGAAAATTTGAGTTGAACGAAATCTGACTGTCAATGCTCAGCAATATCTGGCTGCGATACGGAAAGAACTTGAAGGAGCGCACGAGTGACTCTCACAGTGCAATAGTATCCTTATTCTCTGGGCCTTGACCAACTCCCGGAGACTCTTCTGAACACTATACGCTCTCCTCACCAGACCGTTGTCATTAATTCCACCTTTCGCCCTGATTTTCTCCCCAACAACAGATCGAACCATACCCATGCTTCTCTCGAGGTCACGACCATGTGGCACGCGCCTTGCTGACTCCAAGGTCTTCACCAAGTGCTCATACTGTTGCTGACGCCGAGAGAATGCCGCCATACACGTCAGCGATGTAGCTCTGGCAGCACGCATTCTCACCAACCGACCAACCGAATCATCAGGGCGACATCTCTAGTTTATAAACGTGGTGGGTGAACAGCCTGCCCATAACACGTCACATTCCGCATCGTTTGCTCGATGTCTTCCCTCGACATACAGGCTCGCACGACTTCTCCCTTGCGCAAGGGTCTCGTCAACTTTCCCGGGGTGACGCCGCAGGCTGCAGCGCTCACTCAAAGGCTGCTGCAGCAGGACTTCATTAAGCATCACTGCTTCTTCAACGAGCAGGGCTTTCATAATCACCTTCCGCACCAGTGAGTTTCACTTCGACCACCAACTAGCTAGAGCTAATGTGATTGTTAGCCTTCTCTCCGTTCTCGACCTGGGCGGCTCTGCGCACCTACTTCAGAGCATCTACGACGCCGAAGCCGCAGCGCAGCGTTCTGCCACTCTCGGAAAGCAAAGCGACGAAATCCCGCATATCACGAACGAGAATTGGACGGCTTACCTCGGCAAGGAAATGTACCTCGAGTCTGTCAAGCATTTGAGTGAGGAGATTGACCATCTTCCAGCGCGTACGCCGGATACCTACGGTTCTTCAGCGGCCAGATCGCTGAGCACGGTGCCGAGGCCACAGCTGAGCGGTTTGTCTTCTCTCCCGAGGCCAACGGCAATGGGTCTATCATGCTCGCGCGGCTGGGGAGCGCAGTGTGAGTATACGGACCTCTTTCCTTGCTATCAGTCGCTGATTAAAGCTACAGTTTCCACCCTTGGATTCAACTCGCCGTACGTTCCTCAAAAATATCTTGTCGATATCCCGCTGACCCCGAACATAGCTGGGTCTCGAGTTCAAGCAGGACTTCCTCGTCGCTGCCGGGCTTTCGCTCACGGCGATGACCGAGCCAGTCTTCCCCGATCTCTTGGCCGACACACCCTCTGGCCTTCCAAGCGTGACGTACACAACCAACAAGTCTCCAACCCTCCACGAGCTCTTTGACGAGGTCTACGCCTCCGACGCCCTCAAGCCCGGACCCTACGACCCCGAAGTCATCTTCGGCCACCATGCCCAGAAATTCCGCTCTCACTCCGAGGCCCTCAGAACCGTACTCGAGATCGCCAAACGCTGGACCTTTCCTCCCGTGGAAGATGCCGCCGCATTCGCTACCGCGCTCGAGCAGAAGCGCAAGGAGGCCATCGTAGAGGCGACGCTCTTCCTCGGCGCCACGGGCCTCCGGCACGACGACCGCGGTGCCCCGCCGCGCGTCGACTTCTTCCTCATGCACCTGCTTACGAGCTCGATGTTCATGCAGACGCTGTTTGACGTGGCACGCAAGCCGGAGTATCAGGCGCGCCTGCTGCAGGTGTACATTCGGTCGACGATCATGACGGTGCTGGCGCGTGGCCGGCCGAAGCCCGATGTGGACGCCCTCTACAAGCATCAGGCCGCTCTCGGCGACGAGGCGCGCGATGCTATTGGCTCACCCGCGACCGGCGACGCCCACGAAATCGGTGGCCACCCCGCGCGCCCACTGAACGCCTGGTCTTCCATTATCGACAGCGCGTGCATCGCGAAAATCCTTCCAAAAAGATAATTCACTGTCGGTGATTGCGCATCATGCGGGCCGATACCGGGCTGGGCTGTCCGGATAAGCGGACCGCATGATGACCAAGCATCCGATCGGGCAGTGCCAGTCTTGTGCGTCCCGACATTCCCTTACCATCATCCTGCACCTCCCTGGCGAGTCAACTGGCAGGAGGCCGCGCTGCAATACGGGCTATACATTTTCCATAGATCACTGCAATACCCATTACTCATCATACACTTACATTGGAGCTCACTCGATCTTGACCTTTGCCCCCACGATGGTGCGTCGCGATCGCCCACGTTCCTTGTCCACCGCGTCTTCCTCGACGTCGGGGTCCGTAATATCCACCAGCTCCTCTTCCCATTCCTCCTCCACCTCATCCAGCTCGCGCTCCTCCAGCTCTTCCTCCTCTTCGTCTTCGAGCTCCCCAGCGAAAAGATCACGATGTGCGCAACGCAACCTCCCTCAACATTGGCACAGTGATCGCCTTCCCTTCCTCTGCGATGGGTGTGGCAGGCCCCTCGCATCGCAGGCGGCACTCACGCGCCATACGAAACAATGCTCGGCGGCTCATCTGAAGACGAGGGAAATACTCGGTGTTCGCAGGCGCGGGGGAGTACAGCGTCTGAGGGAGGCCGTCTTCAACACGATCCGGCCTCGCAAGCGCCCACGATCCCCCTCAAGTACGGAGGGAATGGATGGTGACGCTTGTCGCCCGCATATACGGGCCAGAAAGGTGCGTAAGCTGCCTTGTGGGGCTTCGCTTGACGGTGCTCATACGGTACACGCTACAGGCTCCCAGCTCGGACATGGAGATCGACCGCTGCAAAACTCCCGAGCCCACGAACGATTCGGTGCGTCATGCCTATACCTCAGCACACTGAGACTTACAATCTGTACAGCATAGCATGGGCTATGCCTTCCCACCAGTGTCAGGCGGAGATGGCCTAGCTACTCAGGCTCAGACGGCTATCGACGACTGTCCTCCCCTGCCCCCTCCCCCCTCTGCGCCGTCAAAACGCGGTTGGAAGCCTCTTCGCCGCATACTCGCCGCCATGGATGTCTTTCCGCAAGGTCCCGGCGAGCTGCACACTGCCTACGACAATATGCCGGATCCTTTCCCCCGTCCTAGCGAGAGAGAGGTAGACCCGGGTCCTTCGCGGCGCGTGACCTTACACGTCCATGAGAACGCGCGTACCAAACCCAACCGCTTCGGCGTCTCGCGGGTCTACCGTCGGAGGCCTACAAAGATTCCAGACATGCAGGCTGCACCGAAGGACCTTCTCGACACGAAGTTACCCGCCGAGCACCAGCGCAAAACACGGAGGATTCAAGATATCATCTGGCCCTATCCCAACGTCTCGTCTTTCTTGTTCAACCATCTCCATCATACTGGCGGCACGACGAAGACACTAGGCGAGCGCGACCGAACCTATGCACTGATGAATGACCGCCGCTTCCATAGCGAGGACGTTCATGGTGTGAACTTCAAGAAGATGGACGAGCTTGTTGCGGCGGATGTACAGTCTCCGTGGAAGGGAAATGGATGGTCGACAACACCCGTCTTCATCAAGATACCGACTGGCCAGAAGATGACTGCGGCCAAGCGCAAGCAGCGTGCGCGCGAGCGTGCCGCAGCTAAGCGTAACGACACAGTAGTACCACCTGGCTTGGACGAAGCTTGCTACCATTACCACGCCGCGAATGTTCATACTCGCTCGCTTATGCACATTCTTAAAAGCACAGTCGTAGAGGATGAGCTCGGCAATGACTTTCATTGGCATCCTTACGAGGAGCAGTGGACACCTCCATACGAGGGCTTTGACGTCGAATCGGTCTACGGTGAGCTGTACAGCTCCGAAGCTTTTCGCCGTGCAGAGCGCGAGCTTCTCGCTACCCCTGCGGAGCCCGGCTGCGACCTCCCGCGCGTTATCGCGGCGTACATGCTGGGGTCTGACGCGACGCAGATCGCCCAGTTCGGGCAATCTAAGGCCTGGCCACTCTATGTTTTCTTCGGGAACTTATCGATGCACAAGCGCATGAAGCCGTCGATGCACGCAGCCCATCAAGCAGCTTTCTTTCCTTCGGTATGTGGTCCTCTACTTATAGCATGTAAGCTAGCTCATTGAATGGGTTGCAGCTTCCAGACTCAATCAACGACTTCTTGAAAAGCAAAGGTATCACGCCGACTGCGCCTCTGCTGACCCACTGCCGTCGTGAACTCTTTCACGAAGTGTGGAAGATATTATTGTCGGATAAGGAATTCAGGCATGCATATGAACACGGGGTGGTTCTGACGTGTGCGGATGGTATCAAGCGCCGCGTCTATCCACGACTGTTCACTTACTCGGCGGACTATCCTGAGAAGTGAGTAGCTGGATGATTGACCATCGGGCGGCTGACCTTTACCTTTGTAACAGGGTTCTCATCGCTACACTACGTGATCTCGGTGCATGCCCGTGCACTCGCTGCACTGTACCGAAAACGAAGATACGTGCGCTCGGTACCGAAGAAGACCGCAATATTCGCGTCGATTGCAAACGCGCCGATGACCTTTCACGACGTGAGAAGATTGCGGAAGCACGGCAGGTCATTTACGACGAGGGATACGCTGTCAATAGCGAAGCCGTAGAGGATCTCCTCTTCGACGAATCCCTTGTCCCTACCGAGGTGCGTGGTCGGACCTTATCCTGAATAACATCGAGCATTAACGCTGCTACACAGAATGCGTTCTCTGCCTTCGCGTCTCAACTAACACGCACCCACTTCGATATCTTTGAGATGCTCGTTGTCGATATAATGCACGAGTTCGAGCTGGGCGTCTGGAAGAGTCTTCTAACCCACCTCATACGTATGCTGTACTCGATTGACCGGTCCAAGGTTCTTCTGCTGAATGAACGGTGAGCGGTTTGCATATTGTGTGTTTGCTTTGGACCTCACAGTGTATAATTCAAGATTCCGCATGGTTCCCACCTTCGGCTACGACACAATTCGCTGTTTTCGGGCCAACGTTGCGGAGCTGAAGCAACTTGCAGCACACGACTACGAAGACATCCTGCAGTGCTCCATTCCGTGCCTTGAAGGTCTGTTCGACAACGCGCACCATGATGAATTGATACAGAAACTCCTCTATCTCATGGCGTACTGGCATTCCCTGGCGAAGCTTCAAATGCATACGTCGTCGTCAGTGGAAATGCTTGACCGTGTAACCTCGGAGCTTGGCAAAGCGCTTCGGTACTTTGCAGATATCATCTGCCCCGCGTATGCAACACGCGAGACGGATCGCGAGTTTACTGCAAGAAAGCGTGCGGAGACAAAGAAGGCGACTTCGGGTTCGGGTACGCAAGGAAGCAGTGGCGGCAATGCCCGCAAAGTCAAGATATTCAGCCTTGCGACAATCAAGCTACATTATCTTGGCGACGCTGCGGCTCATATCAAGCAATATGGCTCGCTGGTGCAGATCAGCACACAGTCAGTGAGTCGACTTACCTATCTGTTTGCCAGGAAAAGCTCATCTCTTCTTGTGCAGGGTGAATCGGAGCACCGGGTGCTCAAACGTCGACGCCTGCGCATGGGCGCAAGCAATTTGGATGCCCAGTTCGCAAAACGCGACGTACAAGAATGGGTCCATCGGCGGATGTACTCTGAATTGGACTCCGTCTATCCGCAGAGCAGTACCATGACCGAGCATGACGATGCTTCGACGGACTTTGAAGACACGGATCCTTGCGAGGCTTCACCCTGCAGTGGCAAGCCAGCCCCTGCCACTGATTCTCGGGCACAACGCAAGCCACGTCGCAGGGAAGTGGACCCCGAAGCGCATCATCACATCGCGGAGAACGAGACCGGCGACAAGTACTATCTATCACGATGGGTAGTAGCTCACGAAGGGGATCCGGCATTTAAGGTCTGCTCTCGTTCCTCCAGGAAGTTCGTCCATTGCTGATCCTTCTTGTAGGACTTCATTCCGAAACTCAAGTCGCACATACTGGCGCGCTTCGAAGGCACCGCGGCAGCCAGCGACGAGCCTGAGTACTCTCGCGAGGAATGGTCGAAAGTTGACATTGAACATAACCGAATATATCCGCATGCTACAGCAACCTTCAACTTTACGACGTACGACATCCGACGCGGTCGTGATATACTGCACGTCAAACACGACATGCGGGATGGCAGGCTTGAGAAGATCTCGCATGCCGGAAAGTGTAACGTTATGGTCTTGTCCAACGAGGACAAGGATGCATCAGGCCGTCGACCGAATGGCCCATTCTGGTACGCCCGCGTCCTAGGAATCTTTCATGCCAACGTGTTTCGTGGACCGGAAGCTTTGGAGCCTACGCGGATGGAATTCCTCTGGGTTCGCTGGTATGGGTCGGAACCGGGATGGTCAGGAGGTCCCGCCGCGTTGAAGCTCGACCGCATAGGCTACGTTTGCGAGGACGACCCCTCCGGTGCCTTTGGCTTTCTCGACCCTGCGCTCGTTGTCCGTGCTTGCCATCTCATCCCGGCATTCGCGTGTGGCAGGACGACCTCGCTGCTGGGACCATCCGTTGCTCGGGACAGCCTCACGGGCGACTGGGAGAGCTACTACGTATCCCGGTGAGTACAATACACATTACCTCATTGAGCTCACCCAAACTGATGCTCG
This sequence comes from Pleurotus ostreatus/Saccharomyces cerevisiae fusant, assembly GCA_024196135.1. Classification (NCBI taxonomy): domain Eukaryota; kingdom Fungi; species Pleurotus ostreatus/Saccharomyces cerevisiae fusant. The sequence continues at coordinate 715 of JAMQCK010000365.1, read as the reverse complement.
TCAGATTTGTTGACCGCGACATGATGATGCGCTATCTGGGCTTGGGTATTGGTCATTTAAACCCACCGGACTTCCCCCACGAGGTGCATCAGCTCGCCAGCATGCCGGACAGCGAGGGCGTGACGGATTCTGCTTTGCTGGAGGACGATGAGGACGGCGATGTTTCAGACGACGCGGAGGGAGTAGACGTAGAGTCTAGCCTCGCATGATATAGTCTTACATATGCTTATAAGTTCGAAAATATCATAATGTACTTACAGAGTCCTTCCCTACACCTCACATCACGAGTGGGTCGTGGGTGGGTTGATGGGATCGTACACTCTCCGTAGAAAGACGCACTAGTCTGGATAGATGATCCTCACAACCACAACACAACCGCACAATATGTGACTGGGCGTCCTTAGAGGGGAGTGACCGAGTTCGATATATTTTTATTGCTAGGGGATGTTTCTACGACTTCAAACGTCGCTATTGGGCTTGTTCGCGGTCCGCGTAGAGCCTCAGACGAGCTAGGTCCTTGCGAGCAAAGTGCAGGCGAGCAGGAGAGCGCTCTGGACTTCTCAAGTATTTCTCAGGTTTTCTTTAGATCTCAGAGGCGGTTAGGCACTTTGAGTTCAGGCGTTTTTATGATGATATGCACGCTGGTAGCGCGGTGGTTTTAATTGATGTGGTGTGGGATATACTATGGCTCTTCTGCGTGGGCGGAAAAGTCCCC
>JAMQCK010000364.1:0-25948 GCA_024196135.1 Pleurotus ostreatus/Saccharomyces cerevisiae fusant | reverse complement strand
TAAAGAGTGTAGGGCGCACAACAAAAGTTGAAGCAAGAACGAAAAGCGCGCGACGAAAGGGATATTCGACGGAGCTCTAATATACTCGTATCCGAATTCGAATATCGAAAATCTTCTCCGATGCCTCTGCCTGCGGTTTCCAGACGAGAAGTACGAAGAGACCGCGTAAAAAGGTAACAGCAGCCAGAAGCTCTGACCGTGTCTGAAGAAGACTTCGATGGGGGGACGAGGAAAAGGTGCAGAAAATATCCATATTCTCTGTTCCTTGCCCCGGTGATGCGCCGGCCGGACTTGCCCATAAACGGAAGTTCTGATTGCAAATGCCGTGCCGATAACAACAGCCGAACTTCCGGCCGATAAGAATTTGACCTCCTAACGCCCACAATGAATCACACAGCATAACAAACGCCCCCTCCTCTTTGTCGACTAGCCAGGAATCTCAGAAGCTCTCAATATCTGGACTTCTGGGCGTAACGAGGGGATTGCAAAGTCCGATCAATCTTGCACGTGGTAAGTGATTGAGGGGGATTGCCATGGAATTGGAACACCGATTGTGTTGCTCACCGCAACGTTTACAATGTAGCAGAAGTAAGTTGCTATTCACCAATATGTGCCAACGAGTGTGGACAACTCCACGCCTGTGCCTTCGCGGGAAGGAAAAGGTACAGTTCGTCGACCTCCGCCGGCCTCAGGGCATCGAGGACTCAAGGCAACAAGGACCTGTGGATAGAACTCCTTTTGAGCTTTTACCAATGAGTCAGACGTCTTTTTGTTGTACATATCTCAGGCTCACGAGCATGTTTAGAACAGGGGAGGGACCAACGGAGTCGCTGGCTCGACCTCCGCTTTGTGCCCTTGCGGCCTTGCTCCCTTCCCGCTCGCATCGCCACTACTCTCCGATGGCGCAAATATCACCGCCTCCCCTACTCTCTCCCACCCCCCTTCGTGTCACAAAGGAGGCACTCTCCCTTCTCCCCTTTGCCCCAGTACACTAATCCAAACCTGCGTGCGCGTTAGCGAGCTGGGTGTGGTGGGGTGTGGTGGGGTGAGGCGGGGTTGATGCATGGGAGGAAGTTGTGAGGACGTTGCGAAGGAGAGGGGGCAGCGAAAGGGATGCGGAAGGGGAGGGGAGAAGAATCGACGCGACGGGCACGACTCGAAGTGATAACTTTTGGTCGACTCGGAGTTGACGACTCACTGATGCACCAAGCCACTCCATCTCGCGAGCTGACATTGGAAGAAACTCACTCTCCGCGCTGAACCCCGGCCACCAAGATGAACACAGCTCTTTACAAAGGTACGCACTCACAATGTGTCCTTGGGTTTCGAACGTGGACCTCGGAAGCGTGGGAAACCCGCGCCAGAAATTTAGCGGGAAGCCTCGCGCTGCCTCCTTCGACCGTGCTGATCTTTCCCTCTCGAGTCTCCATCTTGGCAATGCATAACCCAACTCCTGCCTTTGTTCTTTCGGAAAAACATATAGCAATCGAAGATGCATCACACTGACCGCTCCTGCGGCCTTCAATTTGGTTCTCATCGCTGTCCGAATCGGAAACGGACGCCGCGTCGTCGCGCCACAATCTCCACGACGCTGAGCTCTATCAAGCGCATTGCAGGAGGGGGTACTTACGGGAAGACGCACACCTTCGCTCTTCTTATCCTTGACCACCGACAGCATCAGATGATGGAGTGCTTGCTGTGGTCTCTGCAGTCCATTCACCTGCGTGCGATTAGACGTTCGTGTGCCCGATTCGGTGTTGCACATACTGCTTCGCGCGGGCCTCGCCGCGCAGCTCGCGTGACTCGATGCCTCTCCGGTGTATAAAAGGGACGATAGCTTGATTCCCATCGACGTCTGCCTCTTTTGCCCGCCTTCGCATCTCGCCTGACGGCCCCCGATAATGTCTGCCTCATCCGTGAAGTATGTTCAGCTTGGCAGAAGCGGTCTTAGGATCTCTGTGCCCATCGTACGTTCTACCTCTTCCCATCGCTATACTGACGCTGATCAACCATCGCACTCTTCAGGTTGGCGCCATGAGCTATGGGAATCCGAAGTGGGGGGTAAGCATGAAATGGCCTGAGCCAACGTTAAGACCTGACCCTGTTCGCAGGCGACCGACGAACCGACGCAATGGGTCCTTGGCGAAGAAGATGCATTGCCCATCCTCAAGGCTGCCTGGGACCGCGGTATCAAGTAAGGATCCGGAAAGTAGCTCATAGACTTGTGGCTAACATTCTCCCAGCACCATTGATACCAGCAACAGCTACTCGAACGGCGACTCTGAACGTATCGTGGCGAAGTTCATCGAGAAGGCAAACCGATCGTCCCGTACATCCTTTGCCCTCGCTCACGCAGATCACAGTACCAAATTCTCCGCGAAGAGATTATCATCGCCACCAAGTGCTGGGGCGTCGTCGGCAAGGGCGCGGAACGTGACCTCCTCACCTCCGCGCACTTCCCCGCCTTCGACCAGCGCAAGGAGTACGTCAACCAGTCCGGCCTCTCGCGCGCGGCTATCTTCAATGCAGTCGAGGGCTCCCTCGCGCGCCTGAACACGTCGTACATCGACCTCTACCAGATCCACCGCTACGACTTCACGACCCCGCCCGAGGAGACGATGAAGGCGCTGCATGACCTGGTCGAGTCGGGCAAGGTCCGGTATATTGGCGCGAGCTCGATGCGCGCTTGGCAGTTCACGCTCTTGAACGAGGTGGCAGAGAAGCACGGGTGGACGAAGTTCGTGAGCATGCAGGACGAGTATTCGCTGCTATACCGCGAAGAGGTGAGCGATCTACCCCTCTCGCATGCTTGAATCGGTTTTAAGTGACCGTTGGCCATAGGAGCGCGAGATGCTCGCGTACTGCAAGTACAACGGCATCGGCGTCATTCCGTGGTCGCCTCTCGCTGGTGGTCGCCTTGCGCGCCCTCTGGTCGCAGAAGAGACCCCGCGAGCAAAGGTGTTCGCCTCCCGCGGTAGAGGTATCCCGAACGAGGTCGACGCCGAGATCATCAAGCGCGTCGAAGAGATCTCAAAGAAGCGTGGCTGGACGATGGCCCAGGTGCGTATCCCTCATACCCCTGACCTTCTGTATGTTCGAAATCATGTCTTTCAGGTGTCGCTCGCCTGGGCGCAGCGCAATGTCTCCAGCCCCATCGTCGGCTTCAACTCCCTCAAGCGCGTTGACCAGAATCTCCTGCCAGATGGCGAACTTACGGATGAGGAGGCCAAGTATCTCGAGGAGCCGTAAGGATACATTGGATCAAACGCGTCCTGCGACTGACATACTCTGCAGATACCAACCGAGACCCGTGCGTGGACACCAGTAATGAATAGTTCTCGGTAGAGATCGACTGTACCTGTAGAAGGGCCTAATATATGTAGGAGCGCGAGATGCTGGCGTATTGCAAGTATCATGGGAATGGAGTCATCTCAAGGTCTCCTCTTTCTGAGTAAAGCCGGCGCGGATTTGAGACCGCTCGATCGAGATTGCTTTCGCCCAACAGCATGGCCAAGGAGAACCCTGTCGATGCAGAGATCGATCATGAAGAGAGTTGAAGAGAATTCGAAGAAGTGCGGATGGGCGTTGTCACAGGTATGTTCCCTTGATGCTTCCCAGCAGCTCAGATAATAATGCTCCTTTGCATGGGCGCAGCACGCAGTGACCAGCTCATCGCCTGCATGGACTCGAGTCGATACGATGTAAGTATGGCCATGTTTGACGGACGGAAGACCCTATACCTGTTCAAGGCGATCCGTGGGTTTGGTGGCTGTATCGCAAAAGCCGCCTAACACTCATCTACTCGGCGTTGTGGGCAGCTCTAGATTGCCGAAGTGCACTCCATTGACAAGACGATGTAGGAACCTTGTCTTCTGTGGTGAATATGTACGTTGTATTAGGCAATGGCTCAAACGAAGCGTGCACAATTGTTGGCAGTCACGAGCATGGTTGAAGAACGTGATCAACGCGTGCGCCCGGCCGTCGGCCCGTTTTCCGCATCACACACTTGACTCCCGCGTTCATCAGGTCGACTTTTGGACGATGCCGCTCGCTGATCTCCCCGACGAACTCCTCATCTCAGCACTGCTCTATCTCCGCGCCGAAGATCTTTATCGCTGCAGCAAGCGGTTTGCTGGCATCATCCAAGGTACCCCGCGCTTGCGATATCATGCCCTGCTCGACCTATATGGGCTTGAGGACAACGAGGAGTGCTCCGCAGATATCAATGAAAAGATCGAGGCGCTTCTTCTCCGTGAGGACGCGTATCTGAACTTCAAATACCGGTTCGCAGAAAGTACAACGTCGGACGGGTACCCAAGCATCTATGATCTGTCCTCAGGGAGGTTCTTCATGGGAAATGAAGAAGGATCCATGAGTGTCAGGTCAGCGACGCTTCCAACGGAGGCTGGCCAGCGGATAACCTGGTCGGAAATATTTGTCGGACAGTCCATCTGCGACTTCGGCACCGCTGTAGAAGAACACGATCTCATAGCATTTGTGATCAGGTATGGTTTATCGGCTTATATCCTGCGGGTACGCTGACGAAGTAGAGAAGCTCACCGACATCCGATGGTCTTTCGTGCGACATCGACGTTGCTTTATATCAACTCTCGGGCCAGCCACATCCCGAAGCGCAGCATCCGCGAATTCACCTGTTGCGGGTGGATGATGAGGAGTGCTTGGAGTGGGGGCCACCGAGCGTTAGCGTCGAGATCGTCGTTGACACTCTGGCGGTTATCATCTACTTCGCCCTCGACCCCCAGCACGCGGCCAATCGCCTGTTTCTATTCTCCTGGAGGACGGGCGCGGCGCTCAATCCCGGAGGCCAGCCTGTGACAAACGTGGGTCTCTGCTTCCTAACGCCCGATCTCTTGATGCATCCCAACGAGCATATGCTGTCTCTCGACATTTTCCGCGTGCCCAAAGAACCATCCGGTCCGGACCTCGAGCTCGTCTGCCAGCTCAATTATCCTGAATTCAACCCCGACGCGCTAATATTCAATACGATGTGCCGAGGGGACCCAAATCCCTCCCTCGACCATATTCACCAGCCGGGCGCCGCTGCGCGTCCCTTCCGCACTCGAGTCGAAGATTCTGTCGTTCTTATCCTCATGACGTGGCGCTATGACCGCGGTGTGGAGGAGGAAGTCGATGAGGAAGTCCTCTCCCTCGTGGTCCATCGTTCCACCATCCTGCGGCACGCGAGTCGCGGTGAACCCATGGTCCAATGGAAGGACTGGGGACCGAACGGCGCGCGCTGGCTTTGCATGTCCAAGATGTCGGACAGCTATATCACGATGACTAGCGGTCAGCGATACGTTCAGAAGCCGTCAATCGTGCTGAACTCACCCGCGCAACCGATACACATATTGGACTTCAACCCGCATACTGTGCGGCGTGTGGAGGCGCAGCTGCTTGCGCAGGCGGCAGAGGCGGGCGGAGATGATGGCGCACGGAAGGTCACGATCGACACGCCGACAGCGACCATCGTACTGGCCGCCAAGCATGAGCAGGGTCGACCTTGGGCGGAAAGTCAAAAGACGAGCCGAGAGCACCCCTTGGCGGATTGGCCAGAGAAGGCGTTCACCAGGGCTGCGCGTATGGCATGGCTCTTCGACGATGCGAAGGAACTCGAGCCTGGCTTGCCGTTCGTCAGGACCATCTCAAAACAAAGGTTCGCTGTAGACGTGGTGATCATGGACGACGAGCGCATTATTGGATTGTCGGTGAGAGATTCCGTATGGCAGAGCCGAAGTAACGCTGACTCATGTACAATCAGATGGACGAGACGGACTGGACGGCCACCACCATCGGGATACACGCGCTGTACTTTGGTTAGGCCTCCAGAACACCTTTCAAAAGTATCAGTCATCGATATGTAGCAAGAGCGACATACGAGTGAAACATATAAGAGAGGAATCGATCGAAGTCTGCATCAGCATCGCTAGCCGACAGGTACTTCTCTTCAGGATACCAGCCGAGACCCGTGCATGGACATCAGTAAGGAGATGATTTTTGGTGGAGATCGACTGTACTTGTAGAAAGGTCTAATATATGTAGGCGCGCCAGATGCTGGCGCATTGCAAGTGTCATGGGATTGGAATGATTCCGTGGTCTCCTCTTGCTGAGGGCAAGCTGGCGCGGCTCATCGGAGTAGGACTGTCGTCCAGCAGATACGAATCGCTATTGGAGGATGGTGAAGCTTGCTACATTGTATTTCTGTGAGCGCTGATTATACATCCGATTCGATCCATTTTGTCCGTTGCTTGTGAGTCTCTCCATCATGTTAACCCATCTCGCCACCTCAATCATGCTCATGTGTATGCGGCATGACCCGCGGCCCACTCGCCTTCTCTCGCTCTTCCTTCTCCTTCTTCGCCTGCTCCTGTTGCCGCCTCGCCGCCTCCTGCTGCCGATTCGTGATACTCTGCGTCACCGAGCCCGTCGTCCCTCCCGCTACGCCCCCCACGATGCCTGCCACCGGCCCAAGGACAGCGCCGCCGACGATGGTCGCAGCAAGCCCAGCGAGGAACCCCGCGTTATGCTGCCCGTCCCGCATGTCGGGCTTCTTCTTCGGGCGCGGGGCGGGCTTTGCGGTGTAATTGGTACTGACGGAGGCGGGCCGGGCGTGCTTTCGTGGTCGCCGGGCGTGGTTGGCGCGGCGGCCTGGGGGCGGGGTGTCGTGGGCATGAGTGCTGTGGGTACTGGATGGCATGGGTATGGGTATCCTCCCGCGAGATGGGAGATGAGAAGAAGGAGCAGTCTAGCGGTCGCGAAGCTTGGCTGATGACCGCAGTGACGACATGGGAACAACGTGAAATGACATACAGTGGGCGCTTGTGGGCGCTTCTCTTTATGGCCGCGCCCATCCTCTGGTTGATACCATCTCCAGTCTTCCGGATCGTTGCATATACGTAGAAGCCAATTCGATACAACCGGAGACACTATTGTACAAAATAATTCATAGCATGAACTCCTTACTATGCCAACACCATCTGCCCGCACCGAGCTCGCTTGAAGTCCATTCGCCGTCCTCCTAAGGCAAGTTTCTCGGAGAAGTAGGAGGCGAAGGAGAGCTGGAATCCGAGGGTGGTATGAATTTTCTAGGCCTGGGCGAATGGACGCGCGCTGCAAGGGCTGGGTCAGCTATATCGTGCATAGTCCAGTTACGAAACTTACGCATCGGGGCGGCTATCACCGGTCCAAGGGGATACATGACAGTGGGTGGCGGCGTGAACCGCCTGAAGGCAGGCGAGGAACGTCTGCTTGAATACGAACCGTCTGTCGATACAGATACCAGCGGTACCCGCGGATACCGAGCTCCATACGACGGCTGGATTATTACTGGGCCAGCAGGTCCCTTCGCCAGTTTCGCACCTACGACGGCCTGTTCCACGACAAAAGGCCCCATGTTTTGCTTCCCGCCGGCACGTATGACCGTCTCCCTGATGCGTCCGATATTGACGAGCGCGGGCAGCCCTAGGTGCTCGGCGGCCTCCAGAGTGGGCGGCTCCGGCGCGGTGCATAGGTCGACGAAGGCGGGGAGGAGCCACTTGGGTAGGTCGAACTCGCGCGCGATGAGGATGCGGTCGATGGGCGCGGCTGTGGATTCGAGTTTCTCGAGGGCGTGAGCGCGGAGGTCGGTGAAGCCCCATTTGGTGGCGAGGCGCAGGACGGAGGTCCACTCTTCGGAGGTGTTGACGTCGCATTTGCCAAGAGACCTGTAGAAGACTCAGGTCGTCTACGCGAAGTGACAGATGGAGCAGTAGCGACGTACTTGGGATACATATAAGAGAGGAAGCGGTCAAAGTCGACGCGGGATACATCCTTCAAATAGATGACCTCGACGTCGTCGGCAGACAGGTACTTCTCCACGAAGGTGGGAGACTGCTCGAAGAAGTGACGGAACACATTGTACAGCGTCCCATCGTCGAGCTGCGCAGGTGTTAAGGTTTAGATCTACGGGCGCTTAACGGCCTCACCTTGAACTTCACGCTCCTGGTATCCATGTAGAACCGTTCATGGTTGACCGTCAAGGGTGCAGAGTCTGCGAGCTCGGGGCTGGAGAGCGTCGTATTCATGGTGTCAAACGATTCGAGGGAGGACGACCGTTCCATGGGGGTCGGGAGCAAGGAGGACTTCGTGAACACGAGGGCTATATAGCGCACGTAGATAGCCCACGGTCACGTCCTCTTTGTGGGTGCCATGACGCTGTGCTGCCGTACTTTCGTCCGCTGACTTCGGATAGACATTGAGCTCGCTGGGGAGACCGTCCGCACAGTAGCAGAATTATGGTGTCGGTCAGAAAGGAGGAACGCCTGCGATGATTGTAGAGGTTAAGAAGTACACTGTACTTACAAGTCCAACTTGCCACGGTCCGATCGGGCCCGGCGAGCCGGAAGAACCACCGTTCGGATGTTGCCGAAGCCTTTAATCAGTCCAAAATCCGAACCTCAAGTCTGCCCTCGGACAAATCCTCAAACAGCTTCGCAACGAGAATATATCATGGTAAAGATACAGTGCAAGTGTTACAAACTTCTATACAATCATCCTCTCCAGACGCTCAGGCGATCTTCACCTTGTGCGTCGCCGGCGCCTCCTCCGGCTCGCCGAAGATGTTGATGTCCCAGTGCGGCTCGTAGCGGTACGGGATGTTGAACCGCGTGTGGTTGTTCTCGCCGACCTTCGTGATCGCCTGGTAGTCCTCCTCCGAGAGCTCCACCTGCTTGAAGTTGCTGTGGATGCGCTCGGCCTGGACGGACTTGGGGATTACGGAGTAGCCGCGGTGCACGCCCCAGGCGACGAGGACCTGTGCGGGTGTGGCACCGAGCTTCTTTGCGATGTCCTGCACGACGGGGTAGTCGGTGAGCTTGGGCTTGCCGATGACTGTAAGTGTGGCCGTTAGCAATGCTTAGATGATGGTAGGGAGAGACGCACGGTTGTTCCCCAACGGGCTGTACGCCGTAATGTGGATACCCTTCTCCTTCGCATACGCGACGAGGTCGTCCTGCGGCAACAGCGGGTGCGCCTCGATCTGAAGCGCGGCTGGGACGACGCCAGTTGCCTTGATGATGCCCTCGATCTGCTCGATCGTGAAGTTGGACACGCCGATGGCGCGGACCTTCGACTTGGGCAGCGCGATCAGGGCTTTCCAGGTGTCGACGAGCGAGGTCTCGAGGTCGAGCGCGACGTAGTTCTTGGGGTCCTTGGGGTCGGGCGGGAAGAGGCCGTTGCCCGGCTGGAAGGCGACGGGCCAGTGGATGACTGCAATGGACGGTTTAGAGGGAAGGTGGAGGAGCAGAGTGGGATTCACTCACGGTAGAGGTCGAGGTAGTCCGTGCCAATCTGCGCGAGGGTCTCATCGAGCTCCTTCTCGACGTTCTGCGGCTGGTGGCCGCTGTTCCACAGCTGCATAAACGATCAGCATGTTGTTAAACAGATCATGATCTGCAGACGCACCTTCGAGGTGATGAAGAGGTCCTCGCGCTTGACGACGGATGGGATGACCTTCTTCAAGGCAGCACCAACCTCGTCCTGGTTCTCGTAGACCCTCGCAAGGTCAAGGTGGCGGTAGCCATGGCGCACCGCGATCTCGACCTAAACGAACACCAGATGAGTACGATGACCTTTATGACACACAATTCCACCACTACGCACCGCGTTCTCAACCTCCTTCGGCTTCGAGAGCCAGGTGCCGAGCCCGATCTGCGGGATCGTCGCGCTGGTGTTCAGCGACAGGGTCTTTCCGAAAGACATGGTGCTGGTTATGTTGTTGGGTTCGAAGAAGGGTTGAAAACGGGGGCGCGAGGGAAGAGAAGTCGTCCGAACATCGATTCCATCGCACCTTTTATACGGCGGGTGAGGTCAGTCGTAGCGTCACCGGACCGCGCGGTCCCCATTGTCGAATTTCATCCGCCCAGCACCGGACCGGTCCGCGTTCCACGCAGGGGCGCCTGCGCAGGTCGCGACTGCACAGTGGCGGGCCCACAATGCAGATACGCCTGAGAAGCACCTAACAACAGTGCGCGATGGGGGACCGCGATGGTCTTAGGCGCGGGATCGACGACGTTGGGCGCTGAGAAGCTGACAGCGGGGCCTTCATCTTCCACTTCGATGGCGCGAAATGGAGCGCTGGAGAGGCAAGGTCACGAATGGATTCGAAAGAAGCAGATGCGAGTCAGTCCGCCGCGAGACCGTCGAGGTCGAACAATGCACGCAAGAGGAACGCGAGACGCGCGCCATCGAGCGCGATCAGCGTGAGCCCAGACGGAGCGGCGGGCCGGTTATCGGCGGAGGCATTCGACATCGATGGCATCGAGCACCTCCTTGTGCGCGACGAGCTCGAGCCCGCATGCAATCCCCGCCTGTGCTTGCGAGACGCGGACTATGGGCGGCTGACGTTTGGCATGTATCAGCGAGAAAAGTCCATTGCTCCGAACTACACCTCTAGGAATGCATCTGGCGCCAACGTTGTCGCCAACATGACCGCATTGATGTCTTCATGCCCGGGCCAGCTCTTTTCCATCCTGCTCTCTTCCTTCATCCAGAACTTCTCGATGCGGTCGGCCAGACTCTCATACGACTCCAGTTTCTCCAGCGCCCTCAAGAGACGCTCTCGGTTTCTGAATCGCGTCTGACCATTCCCGTCTACCTGACGACCTATCAGCCTGATCGCGCACAGACCCGTCGCCATTCCCAGCTCCCGGAACGCCAGGCGCACGTGGGCCGGGCACGACAACTCGTCCACGTCGTCAAAGCCGAGGCTGGCGGTGGCGGCGGAAACGACGGTCAACAGCGTCGGCTCAGTTGCAGCGTTTCCGCGCGCAACAAGACTTGACGCATCAAGCAAAAGACCACCAATGACCAATCCCGAGCGGGTCCTCGGTTGGCGAGATACCTTTGGTGTACATCCGCCGCGTCCGCCAGTACTGCGCTAAGATCGAGTTCGGGATCATCCAGCGCAGCCTCTCGGACAGCAACGCGCAGACAAAGTACTGACGAGTGCGTCCAGCGCATCGTGCTGGCGCATCACGAGGGGCCGGGAGAGGTCGATGCTCATCTTCCAGTACATGCGCGTACCTCGGGAGTGTGCGAAGCGAGGGTGGACGGCCTTGGCGAGCTCGATGCCCCAGACGAGGTACACGTTTCGCCTGTCGCGCCATTGCTGCGGGTGTTTGCATCCATTCAGTGAGATAGTGGAAGCATTGTCCTGGGTTACAGCGCTTTGCGCTATTCTGCGGAATCGCCGCAACGAACTGCAGCGTGTCATGTTTGGTTTCAGCCTCCCAGCAGCTGCCGTCGGGTGCTGACCTTCGACCGATTCGGTGCTTTCCATGGCCGATGAGCACGCAATGAGATATATATATACAGCTCCTATAGCCTCTCAGGTGTACTCAGAGAAGAAACCATCCAGGAAAAGGCCAGTGAACTTGGAATTGACTGAGCAGGCCCGCGCCGGGGATCGGTCCGAGGGCCGCGCATGTGCACTCGGGAGTAGCCGAGCAAAGGCGTGATGCGAGCGCTTCCAGCTCGAACTGCTCTTCGTCGTATTTGCGGCCTCCAGCTGTAAGCTAAGCATGTAAGCAATAGCTAAAATGAGATATATATGTGCTTCTTAGGGCGCAGTGATAGGAGATTGAGGGTATGGCGCTTCTTCCAGGCGCACGACGGCAGCTGCCGGGGGGCTGGAGCCAAACACGACACGCCGCAATTCGTTGCGAACGATTCCGCAGAATAGCGCAAAGCGCTGTAATGTTAGGGAGCGGATCGTGGACTGAGGAGCGTCGTAGCAACTGCGCACCATCTTGGTCCCACTCGAGCTCGCGGTCAGGCGGCTCGGCTGGCTGACGTTCAGGGAGAGGCTTGCCGATCTCCGCACGCGAAATGCACGGCGCCTCCTTTTTCGGATAGCTCAGTCAGCCATCCCTTCCCAGCGTCATCCGAATGTATGGTGTACTTGATCGACAAGCCTACGAGCCAGAGCCAGATACTCCCCATTTTATCCTAGGCCTTAACGGTGTAGTGTGATGAGATTGAAAATGGTGAACGCGTTCGTCCAGAGGTAGCGACGAGGCGTGGCAGATGGCGGCTCGAGACCCTTTCGTGCGACGAAGGCGCGCATGAGCTGCTCGGCATGCTCTATATTGGGTATGAGAGATGTTATCCAGTGTCTATACGTAGCAGAAAGGTGGCGAGAGATGAGTGAGCGTCCTGGAGGGTGAGTCACCTTTCAAGCTGCAGGAGCAAAGACGCAGGATGGATCAGCTGAACGAAGGGTAGCGCGATAGAAATTGAAGAGAAGAATGCATATTCCACCGCCGGAGTCGCGCTGGAAAATGGACGCAGAAGGAAGGACGACAAATTGGTGGTACGTCGCGTGCGCGCCATGATGATGGTTCGTGATCGTGTTGACACGTGTTGCTCTGACGGGACTTCTGTTATTTGTTTCTTCGTTATTTGTTCGTTCCTTCCGCGATGGCGACACGCGCTCTGACCAAGTACAAGCTTGTCTTCTTCTCTCCGACCGCATCTACACAAGGCATACTGCGGCAGATGTTTGAACGGTTCCCGGACTCCGTCGGGAAGGAAGGCCTATATCGCGGCTGCGCCTTCGTTAGTCGCGGGACAGGTACTTCCCAACGTTGGTCTCCAATAAGATAGGTCCTCTGACCTATTTTACTTATCAAAGGTCAGTTCATCCCTCAGGAGGGCGCGTCGCCCGCTATAGGCGCAGTAGGACAAGCAGAGACCGTCGACGAGGACCGCGTCGAGCTCAGCGTGCGCGTCCCTGAGCCCGCTGCGATGTCAGAGATTCTGGCGGCTCTCAAATCAGCCCACCCTTACGAGGAGGTCGTGTACGACGTGTACAAGACAGAAGCGCTCTGACCTGAATATGTCTATCTGCACGAGTTCGTCACCAGGTCGGGATCTGCCGCGCTCCTCGATGTTTGTTGACGTATGAAAGCAGGCTTCTGGATCGACGTTTTAGCCTTAGCATGAGAAAGACATCGACGCTTCGGCAGTATTGCTCCCTGTTCAGGCGTTAGCAGGTCTCGCCGCTCTTGAAGTTTGAAAGATGTTGTGGGTGATGCTGAACCTTTTGCTTGTCTTGTCTGCACCGGCGGATCATCGCTAACAAGGAGTTAAAACAGCGAGGAGCAATTGCATAGTGCGTGGTCGATAAATTACGAGGATACAACATGAGGCTAACACAAGGAAGATCACGATACAGTACATGTGATAAATGCGAGTACAGCAGGTCCCATCGATGACAACGAGGGAGCTCTGCGCCCTGCCCTGAGGTGGCAAGGAGTAATGGGCCCACGTCGCGCACAGCGAACGGGGCGGTGGATTGGGAGTGGCAACGCCGAGCCAGACGGGGGCTGGCGACATGCGACGAGAAGCTCAGTGAGCTCCGGTGGACACGGGCTAGAGAATCCTGCAAACCGTTGGTCAGACAATCATCAACACCGGAGGGGTAGGCCCGGGTGGCGCGGATTCGTACCAGTAAGCACTCACCTCTGCAAATGCGCGCCAAGGTCCGTAAACCTGGTGAGGACGTAGTACGCAGAGGCGGCGGCGGCTGTGATCGCGAGCGCGCTCGTCGTCCAGAGCGTGCCGGTCGCCTTCTTGCGGTCTATCGAGCCAGGCAGGCCCCAGACGTCAGAGTCCGTGAGGTCCGGGTGCGTGTAGATCCTGCTGCTGCCGCGCATGGTTACGGGTCGTGGTTGTAGGAAGAGACGCGAGTGGCGAGGGTGACAAGGCTGAACTGGGCTCAGACACTCAAAGGGGCGGCGCCTTTATGCACGGGCTGAGGTATGTATGGGGATATCTGCACGACTAGTGTCAGTGATACCAATCCACCAGTCCGGATCCAGCTCGCTGCCGAGGCTCACAGCAATGTCCGACAGGGAGACAGGAAGGGGTACACCGACGGCGGCAAAGGAGGAGGCGGGGGCGCGTCTACTGCAGGTAGTACTCGCAGCGGCCGCTATTATATATGGCGCTCGGAATCCTGTCGGTTCACCCGCGCCGCCATACAGAAGCCGGTGAGCTTAGACGGCGTGCTGATCGGAGCGTGTCGGTGCGGGGGCGTGCTCAGGCTGAGACTTCCATTTGATTGGCAGACAGGCCTCTCTGGCGCTCGTGCAGGTCCTTAGCCGCGCAAGGGAAAGCGCGCTAGTGGGTTTATCATGCGCGCATACCGCTGATCAGCGGTGGGATCAGTACCCATCAGCGAGATCGCGTACTAGCGACGCCCACGGTGTACGTACGATGGCTAGCAAGCTAAGCTATCTGCAGATTCATGGCCATCGGTGTTTCGCTCGACACTGATCCCGGTCTCGAAGGCTAGTAGAACCCAAAGGACAAGGACGGGACTTGAATGGCTCCGCTGCGGCGCGTATCTGGCTCAGTAGGTAAACGGGCTGCCTCTACTTGCATTTGCGCCCATTAGCAAGACCGTTGAGTGGGGCTCTTTTGGCAGCGCTTACATCCTCATGTGTCGGCCGGTTAGCTCAGTTGGTTAGAGCGTGGTGCTAATAACGCCAAGGTCGCGGGTTCGACCCTCGTACGGGCCATGCCCCAAGGCGCAATCTGTTTTTGCCACGGTCGCGGTCTGGCAGTATGTATACTCCCTTTCGCATCCCCGTCGCCTTCACTTCCTCCGGCTCTTGACTCGCGTGACCTCACATCACACTTCCTTGCGGGATACTCAATGTAGGTATAGTAGGCAGTGGTGACGCGCGTAAATCCTAAACAATGCAGTGTATATTGTGTGTATGTATGTATGCTGGTTGGTCTCTCGAATCAAACGAGAGACAATGCGGTGTGTACTAGGTGTGCCATTATACGCAACAGTGCAACGAGACGATTAGTTACGGTGTGAACATAGTATCATACTTATATGCAAGCAAGCGCGCGGGGGAGCGGAGCGTCCGCACCAGGGGGACCGCTCGACGCGCAGGTCAGCGCAGCTGTCGGGCGTAGTCCAGCCGGCTCTCGTCCTCGAACTTGCGCTTCTCGCCGGACGTTCGCGGGAAGACCAGCCAGAACCGCAGCGTTTGGTCCCGCCCTCCCGCGCCCGTCACGATCGACTGTCCGTCCGGGGACATCGACAAGTACAGCGGTCTGGCTCCAGTATCAGCAAGGTTCCGATAGTGGGATAGAAGGACACTCACCGCTCGATATGCCCAGGCAAATTTGCGATCATCTCCAAGCTCGGGTACTTCCACACGCAGATCGGGTTCGGGCCTCCGCGGTACGCGCAGCGGTGCGTGGACACTATTTCCCGTGTCGTCGGCGAATAGACGAGGCCGCAGACCTGACAGCCAGTGTCGACGGTCTGAAGGAGATCGCCCGTGGTGCAGTTCCACCAGCGGATGCTCTGGTCGTTCGAGCCGCCACCGGAGGCGAGTATACCGCGCTCATGGGGGTCCCAGGCAAGAGCCTTCACCGCTGCGGTGTGCGAGTGGAACTTGAAGAGGTAGTCCGAGGAGGCGGCTGGTGACGCCCGTCAGATACCAGCGGTACAGTGTACGAGAATTGAACGTACCGTCACTGATGCTCGACGTGCTGGAACCAAATGTAGTCAAGTCTTCCAAGCTTCTGTCAACAATGCCCCTCGCCACGTTCCCTATGGTGACATCGTTGTCGCCTATCGAGCGAACCCGAGTCCGTGGACGTTGAGACCCGCGCAGATCCCAAATGATGACCTTATTGTCATTACCCCCACTGGCCAGCAGGCCGTCGACGCCACCCAGGTTCCCCAGAGCCAGATCAGCCGAAGTCGATGCCCCGTTACTCCACTGAATACCGCAAACCTCTTGCTTGTGACCCGTCGAGATGTGCACGGGCCCCCGATTGTCCTGCCGCACGTCCCGATGATGAATCTGACGATCGCGCGAGCCGGACGACAGCAGGTCCCCATTCCATGCAAGGCAGCCAATCTTGTATTCGTGTGCACCGGTGTACATGCGTATCATCGTGAGCTTCACCGCGTCGAAGAGGTACAGCCGCCCGGACTCGGTTCCGACGCTTAGCGTCGTGCCACGTTGGTCCCAGCGCAGGCTGGTAACCAAGTCGTGCGGCTTGTGCGTGTGGGCGTCGAAGACGCGCTTCGCCTCGAACGAGTTGCCGCTGCATACGTAGACCGTGCTTCCGAGCGCCACGGCGATTATATTTCGCGCGCTCCAGTCGAGCAGGTTCAGGTAGAAATCGTCCTCCAGATCGGGTGCGCTGAGTACGCGGTACGGCGCTTTGCTGATCTGGCGGACGCTGGGATGGGGGGCTTGCAGAATGGCATGCGTGGCAGCGCCGATCGGGGACGCAAAGTACGAATCCGGGACATCAAGCGCGTTCTCCCCCTCCGGTCGTCTATGCACGGAGTCTCGAGAGGGTGTGGCGTACGCGAGCAGATTCGTCCGTCGTCTTGACGTCGCGGGGGAATAGCTCTTCGGGCTTGAGGTCGATGGAGATAGTTCGGCGAGCGCCTCCGTGTGCAGCACGGAGTCAAATATCGATCGAGCTTGTTCTGTCATTGATATCAGCGGCCCGCTTGCTGTGGCACAACTTCACCACGCACCTTTCCTGGCGTCCGAGTCCGCTGGGATAAAGCTGTGGCGCTTCTTCAACTTCGGTTTCGGCTTCCTATTCTCCTCGTCCTCCATGAGGTTGTAGAACAGCCCGAAGTCGTCCGCCTCGCGGGATGAGATAAATCGGTCGCCATAGTCCTTTGACGTGCTCGGACCTGGGGTCTTGGGTGTCTCCGGTTGGAATGCTGGCTCGAGGGCCGGGGTAGAGGAGCTGGCTTTCTTTGGGGTGTTAGTGGCTGAAGCGGTCGAGTTCCCTAGCGGCGCGCGTTCGGAGGCGTCCGAGCGCGATAACTTAAGGCGTTTCGCAAATGTTGTGTTGGAAAAGTTTGACATAGAGCGCAAATGGCGGCAGGAGTCAGCAATTCGCCCAACAGCAAGACGAGGTGACGGTTGAGGACAAGCGCCGCCACGGCCGCCCAGCAGCACTTTCGGCGACGTGTCACGTGGCCGCAAATTATGGCGTCACGCTTCTGTGGCGTGTGACACATTGTTCTCTTTTTCAACCTCCACTCTCCCGTTCGCTCTGGAACGCGACCGGTCTATTTCAACTGCTGAAGTAATCTGAACCTGGTCTTCCATCCAACAGATGTCTTTGGAAGTCATGAAACGTGTAAAAGGGCGACGCAGAGCTCACAAAGGCTCACAAACGTGGTCCTGCCTGCTATAGCGCCGACTTGTCTAGCTGCCAAAACACAGCCTGTACCTCGTCCTCGTGCCCTTTTCCGACTTTCTCTTGGCATGTAATCAATATGGCCCCTCGAAAATGTCTCCTTGAATAATCAGCTGCGTCCGGGCTCGCGCTGTCTCGGATGTCCCTTCTCCTTTTGCAACACTGGATTTGCTCCCGCTCCTGAATACCGATGCTGCGCTAGAGACTTTTTTCGCAAGACTATCTCAAATAGCTAGGAGAATAATTAGGGCTCTTGAACGCTGCTTTCCTTCTCACATCATGTACGCGTCTTCCCCTCTGTTTATGGCAACCAGCAAGACATCTTCGAGTGTCGGCACGAGCGGGCATGGAGATGAGAGCTTTGGACTTCCCCAGCGGCGGAAGACTTTCTCTGTCAAGGTTAGTATGATTGCCTTGTTATTAGCCCCTAGCTCACTGCATCTGCAGAAGACGCGTCTTATGAACGGTGATGGGACGACCATGAATCGCGCGTTTACTACGGACGATGTACGTACCCCACTCTCTTCGTTGCTCCTGCGTGTCCTGACATCCCTTCAGGTGCAGAACTTCCCATCGTCATCCAAGACGCTCCATCCTGAGCCTACAATGAAGCGTCAGAAGAGCGACATGCGTTCAGTTGGACGCGCGCTGCGCAACCTCCTACCCATCCGACGCGCTGCCTCAGAGGCGCAAACTGTGCAACACACCAGGCCGTGCACGCGCTCCGCCTCCGACTCGCGCTGGCAACAGCGGAAACAGCATACTCGCAAGATCTCCCTCGCGTCGCTCGCTTCCACTTTCCTTCCTTCGAAGGACGTATCACTCCCGCTGCGATACTCCCAGGAGACCTACGAGCCCGAATCGCCTCCAGCCGATCGAGAGTCGCCGCGCAGCCGTCTCCGAAGCGGGTCTTTCTTCGGGCGCATGTCCTCTGGCAACGGGTCGGGAAGGAGAAACAGGCTTTCAATTCTCAGTAATTCGACGAACTCGAGCGGGAAGAAGAGCGATCAGGACGATTCGGGCAGCTGGAGGCGAAGCTCGTATGTGGTTCACGACGAAGACGACGACGACGATCCTTTCCGTCCGCCTACGCCCTCTTATCTTCGTGATCCTGCGTCTGCGCCTGCTTCGATACGAGGCTCGGTGAGTTCTGTATCTCTCAAGACGCTAATGCATAGACTCACCCTTCTTGTAGGCCGTACAGATATCTGGCCCCAAGCCGTCTTTCATACATAGAAACCATAGCACTGGGTCGTGTTGATACTTTCTGCCAGCCTATACTTCTCTCCAGTCGCTGTATGCTACAACAGAGATATGATAGAGACACAATGTGTGCAATCCCTCAATGAAGTCGATGATTCTCCCCAGTTATGTACTCAAGCTCAAGCTCGGTGGCGTGGGAAATTGCCTTTCCCAGGCTTATCGCCCGCACTCATCTCGCAAGTCCGGATGTCAAGTCGGTGCTCGTCCTCGGGCGCCCGTACCTCACGCGTTCGCCCCCTCCCGTGATCCTTTGGCATTCTTTTCATGAGTCGGACTCAAACGCCTCCGAACCTTCCGAGATGGATGAGGTCGGTTCGGGCCTCCTCCCGACAATTCCAACCACCCTGCCCATATTCCTCACCACGTTCGATGCATCTTGCCTCTGCGTTCCTCAACGCTCTCCCCAAGGCCCGAGCGCAAGGTACCGCCTGCCGAAGCCTGCGCCCCAAAGGACGCACGTTTTCCTCGGAAGAGAGCATGCGGTCACCTGCGCGATAAGGTGCTAATCAAAGTCACCAAACGCGTCGCGCATCAGGCCCGCCTTACGGCCTCGCGGAGCGTATATAAGGACGCATCGAGGTCGGCGCATCGCTGCTTCCCCCGCCCAACATGGTTTCTGCGCGGCTAGCTCTGACACTCGCGGTCTTTGCCCGGGGTGCGCTGGGGTGCGGCGAGGGGCATGACCACGATCACGCACGGCGCGCGTACCCGACGACGAAGTTGCGGCCTCCATCGCGTCCTCTGGAGTGGGGCGACTTCAACGTCCTGCATACGACGGACACGCACGGATGGCTCCTGGGGCACCAGAAGGAGAGCTGGCCGGAGCCGAATTACAGGTGCGTACGTACGGCACAGTGTAATCGAGGGGGAACTCATGACGCGACGCGTTCACGTACTTAGTGGAGACCTGGGCGACTTCGCGAGCTTCGTGGCGCATATGAAGAAGATTGCGGAGGAGAAGGATGTGGATCTGCTGCTCGTGGACTCGGGGGATCTTCATGACGGGACAGGCATCAGCGACGGGTATCCCGCAGGCAGCGTGGATGCTCACGATGTACGTGCTTCCCTTCATTTCGGTGATTAAGGACTAAACATCACCTCACAGTCCAATGAATTCCTCAAGCAGATTCCTTACGACCTCATGGCGATTGGGAAGTGCGTTAAGCCCATCTTCACTAGAGCACACAGTGACTGACGTCTCTACCCTCAGCCACGAATTGTACATCTACGAAAACACCCTTGACATGTACAACAACTTCGCCCCCGACCTCAACGGCCGCTACTTGTCCAGCAACGTCAACATCACGGTCTTTGGCGAGAACAATGAGACTATCAATGTCCCGGTCGGAGGTACGCGTGAACCGACTCTCCGGATAATCGCGTGTACATGCTCACGCTTCTTCCAGAACGCTTCGCGAAGTTCACGACGCGCAAGGGCCGGAAGGTCACCTCTTTCGGTGTCCTGTTTGACTTCACGGGCAATGACGACAACACGACCGTGCAGAAGGTCGAGGACATGGTGAAGGAGAGCTGGGTGAGTTGTCTGCTTGATGCTACTTGCGATTTTGGCTCACATGCATCCAGTTCCTCGACGCGATCCAGGAGGAGCCCGATGTGTTCCTGCTTGTTGGGCATATGCCCGTCCGGGAAGACAACTGTCAGTCATGGGCAATATCCTTGTGCTCATGGGGCTGATCCTGTCGCAGGGCCACTCGTCTTCGACGCTATCCGCAAGGTCCATCCGACGACCCCTGTGCTCATCTTTGGTGGGCACACACATATTCGCGACTGCGTACAGCTCGACGGCCGGTCAATGGCGCTAGAGAGCGGCCGCTACATGGAAACACTTGGCTGGATGTCTGCGAACCTCAATGCCAGCGACGATGGCAACATCACCTTCAGCCGGCGCTACCTTGACCCCAACCGCGTCACGTACCAATTCCACACCCTCACCTCGAATCATACCTTCGACACCGAGAACGGCACGAACATCACTCAAGGCCTACTCGACCTTGCCCAGCGTTACGACCTCGATTACCTATACGGCACCGCGCCCATGGACTACACCATCGACCGCGTGCCCTACCCCTCCAACAACTCCCTCCCCTACCTCTTCATCTCCGAAGCCACCCCCGCCGTCCTCAGCGCCAACAACACCGCGAACAGCTCCCGGCCTGCACTATTCCTGACGAACTCCGGCTCGCAGCGCTTCGACCTGTACAAGGGCCCCTTCACCAAGAACGACCAGCTGACGGCGAGCCCGTTCGTGGACAAGTGGCTGTATATGCCTGAGGTTGAGTATGGGGTGGCGAAGCAGGTGCTGGATACGATCAATAATGAGGGGTCGGATAACAAGAGGCGGGGATTAGACGAGAGGGAGTACGACCGCGCGACGTTCGGGCTGGGGAGAGATACGGTGGTGGATAAGCGCTACAGGGCGTGGGTGCGGGAGATGGAAGCGCTTGTGAGGGAGGAGAGGGAGCGCGAGATGCGCCGCGAAGTTGAGCATCATGGGCACCATGGTCATGGTCACGGCCATGTTGAAAAGAGCATCGGCTACGTGACGCGCGACGTGAGTTTGCCACCCCTCCTACCCTGACACAACTGACAATACCCCCCTCAGAGCTGCCCCGGCACCGGTGACGACACCGAGCACGAGCCGCTTGAGAGCTACGAGCTCCCGGACTTCATCCAGTCGAACGTTACCGTCAACGGCACCGCATTCGACGGCATCTCCGACGACACGCTCATCGACTTTGTCTTCGTCGACTTCATTGACGACCAAATCGTGGAGACGCTGAATAGCATCTCTGGCGAGGAGAAGTTCAGCGTGGATGATTTGGCATCGTATAGTCCTGTTTTAACCAACGAGCTGCTAGGGTTTTACGCGCAGCTGGCGTGGAATTAGGGTATTTAGTTGCCTAAAAATGCACGGATCCGCCTTTATTGTGGTCTCTTACACGCCATCCTCGCGGATTAGACATCTCGGGGGTTCGTAGACTGCGAAAGAACTTGACGTCGAATGTTTCTGTTCGTTGGATGTCACATGTCACAGTTGAAGTTTGCGCACGTGAGCGGGAAGACCGGCCCGCTCCTTCGGCGCTTATTCTCAGCGTCGCGTTTGCTGTCTTTTCATTTCCCCTCCACGATGTCGAAGAGACGAGTGACCTACTACTACGACCGTACGCCCGACGCTCCTGCTGCTCAGTCCCATTACTCACTATCTCACAGCCGATGTCGGGGCATACACGTATGGCCTGGGCCACCCCATGAAGCCGCACCGGATACGGGTCGCGCACGAGCTCATATCTGCGTACGGGATGCTGGATAAGATGCACGTACTGGTGCGTGGACAAGATACTTCCCCAAGGGACGAGATGGCTGACTTTGAGGCAGAAAGCGAAGCGCGCCACGCCCGAGCGGATGACCGCGTTCCACACCGACGAATACGTCGACTTCCTCAACAAGGTGTCGCCAGAGACGGTCAGGGAGCTCACTTACAACGGGTCTCGATGTGCGTGCTCGTTCCCCTGGATGATCTATGCCCGCTTAACCTCTATCCCCTAGTCCTAGTTGGCGACGACAACCCCGCCTTCGAGGGCGTCTTCGAGTACTGCCAGACATCAGCGGGGGGCTCCATAGGTGCGTCCCCACGACCGACCCTCCCTCCACACTCAGCTCACTCCCCCCTCAGCCGCCGCCAACCGCATCGCCTCCGGCGCGACCGACATCGCGATCAACTGGGCCGGCGGCCTGCACCACGCCAAGAAGCGCGAGGCCTCCGGCTTCTGCTACATCAACGACATCGTCCTCGGCATCATCGAACTCCTGCGCACCTACCCGCGCGTTCTGTATGTGGATATTGATTGCCACCACGGGGATGGGGTCGAGGAGGCGTTCTACACGACGGATCGCGTCATGACGTGCAGCTTCCACAAGTATGGGGAGTACTTTCCGGGGACGGGCACGCAGGATGATACAGGAGTGGGGAGGGGGAAGGGGTATGCGGTGAATGTGCCGTTCAAGGATGGGTTGACGGACGAGTCGCTGGCAAGCGTGTTTGAGCCGGTACGTTGTGATGAGGTTGGGTATTGCGGCCTATCTCTGACTACCATGGCCCCCAGATCATCGACAAGATCCTCGAAGTCTTCCAACCATCTGCCGTCGTACTCCAATGCGGCTCCGACTCCCTCTCCGGCGACAAGCTCGGCTGCTTCAACCTTACTATGCAAGGTCACGCGCACTGCGTGCAGTTCATCCGGTCGAAGAACATCCCCCTCATCCTCCTCGGCGGTGGCGGGTACACCGTGAAGAATGTCGGCCGAACATGGGCTTACGAGACCGCCTGCGCGCTCGGCATCGAAGACACCATCGACCCAAATTTGCCGTGGAACGAGTACTTCGAGTGGTTCGGGCCGCGGTACCGGTTGGAGGTGGTGGCGAGCAATATGGAGGACCTGAATGTCAAGGAGAAGTCGCTGGAGACTGTCAAGAACATCGCGCTGAAGAACTTGAATAATATCAAAGGCCCACCATCTGTCCAGATGCAGGATGTTCCGCGACAGCCGCTGGGAGACCACCTGAAGACCAAACGACTCGAAGGTGAGGAGGATGATGAGCGCGACAACCTGGACAAGAGGCTAGCTCGTACGTACTTCCATCTCCCCCTCGCTCTTATCGTGCTCACCGTCCTCCGCAGAACACGCCCGCTACGTCTACGACCTCCAGCAATCCTCCCTGGCATCCTCCTCCCAATCCGACTCCTCCTACGACTCAGACGACTCCGAGCAGCCCATCTCCACCTCCGTCCACCGCCGCACCGCCGCGCAGAAGACCAAGCAGCGCATGTCCATCCGCACGAACCGCTACTTCGACGTGCCCGCCGAGCCCGAATATGCGCACTACGACTGCGGCGCGCTGCCGGGGACCAAGGCCAAGCGGCGGTTCTTCCGCATGGGCTCGCGCATGGAGGACGACATGGGCATGGGGGAGAGGATGCGGCCAAATGGGACGGTGAAGCTGTTCGACGTGCATTCGACGATGACGAATGGGGGGAGGACGCCGGAGCGGGAGTGGGATAGGCACGAGGATGAGGACGAGTCGGACATGGATGTGGATGGGCCGTAGCTGCGTTTTGTGGGGTCTTATGCTGGTTGATGTTGCTATCTCTCTGTATGTGTACTTGCCATGGATTATGTGCTGTTTTCGTGCACGGACATCACGTAAAGAAGGTAGTTGTGAACGCAAGATGAACAACCTTCGCGTAGGATGCGCGCGTGGGACATGCCATATCCATCGTCGTGACCCCTTTCTTCTCGCGTCCATGTACGTCCCTCGCGCTCTCGCGCATCCCTCTCGTTCCCAGGATAACTCGTTTATCTCTCTATATCTCTCTATATCTCTCCGGAGCCCACGACAACCAATTCGGTACAGGCATTCCTTCCTGATCGTGTCAGGGAATCTCTCGGGGGAATCCCAAGTACGTGTTGCATAGGGGGTCGGAGGCGAGAATACGGACTTGTACTTGCTCAGAGAGCGCGTCCCATCATGGAAGGAACGAACAAACAAAGGAGATAAACAAGCGAAAGAAGCTCCGCCATTTGTGCACGTGTTGACACGATCACGAGCTTCCGGACAGCGCCAATCATCTTGACCGACGCGCTCATGGCTTGACCTTCTCCTCGTGGTACGGACGCGTACATCCTCTATCTCAAGGGGCCCTAGTCCCTCGGAAAATTACAAAGACCCTCCGATGTTCTTTCGCAGGTCGGACGGCATCGGCTAAGTACAATGGGGTGGCACGCACACGAGGGAGAGATGCAGTCTGCGTGCGTACCCTCCTCAAATTTTATAGTTCAACAATACCTTACCGTGATACTTCTCAAAGGTTCTGTATTGCTAGTCTGAAGCAGCAGAAGAACAACGGGCAGCTCATATTCGCACATTTGTGGCGCATATACCCACCTCCACGCTTTCCCGATCCCTTTGGGAATCCCCCCTCCTCGAAGATGGCATCTTGCGTAAAACCACTGACCTATCATCTTCAGACTCTTGATTAAGGTCCCCTAAGCCCGTCCCGCAGGAGCGTAGACACCATTTGCCACCTCACACGTCGAGGCCGCGTATATCGCAATCACCGCAGCTCGAGCGACGTCTCGAGTGTCTTTTCAAGGTCGGCAAGTTATATTCAGTCAGCATTACTTATCTCACCATTAGACTTACACGCTACTCCAGCGCGCCGCACTGGTACCTCCTCTCCTCCGCTGCGCTATCAAGGAGGCTCATGATTTCAATGCCGGTTCAATGACGATCTCTCTCTTCTGCAACGTCCCTTTGTCTTCTCTCCCTCACACTAAAGGACTGCCTTTGACGGTTCAGAAGATCTTTCTGCCTCTAGGCGGTAGGGATAATGCTTCACCTACAATGGCACTATACTGTAGGTGCGGTTCCTTCCGTCATTTCTGCAGCCGTTCTTGACACACCCTCCACGTAGTTGACCGACTCTGTCAGCCGAGTTGACTTTGAAATTCTTGAAGAACGAGCCTCAGTACTTTCGATTAATCGGTGGCATAAAGTTGTCATGCGCCTGAGACCGCGCCGGCTTACTGGCTGGAAGCAAGGGTAGGCTGAGAGAGCTTCTTTCTCGAAGTTCCAGCGTCTGGGCGCATGCTGACTCGAAACTTTTCAGCGCAGACTCGAACTACAGACGCCACAGGTTTGCAGTCCTTTAGTACGCACCATGTGTCTGAGGATGAGTTACTGTATCAGTACGGTGAGTCAGCTCCCTACTCTCCTATGTTGTACATCCGTTTATCCACCCTCTCTTCAGTCATCAGCGTTGTGCCCTTGTTCGACTTTGAAAGGGCAAGTTGAACTTGTCAGTCACCGTGACTCACGCCGAAGAGTCCCGACACGGCGGGCAGCGATCGCCGGGTCGGCGCCACATGGACAATAGATCGGCCCGAGGCCTTTTCCTGACCACTTGCCGAGGTCGCTGCCGGGGGCTGTCCTACACGAGCCTCTCCATTCTGCTCTTGACCTTGAAGGCCACAAACACCATCTCCTCCCTGACCTCATCCACTCAATCACAACCTCTGCGTTGACAGAACGATTACCGCCTTCCAAGCGCATCTAGAACCCCTGGCGGAGAATTCAATTACAGTTTCCAGGTCCCGTTGACGGTTGCTCCCGGCACTAAATGTCTACGACCGCATGTGCGTGGCTGTGTTCTCTTTCTTTCCCTCGATCTTTCACGCTGAGCACCGTCTTCAGCGCCAAGCGAAACTAGCACAGGCGATCCCGACGCCAGCACCTCCCCCACCATGTCGGACTCTGGTTCAGCGAGCACGGCACCCCCTGATACGACGACCACCGATGCAGTGACCACGTCGGAGGAGACGACGTCGCAGGAGCCGACGACGAC
>JAMQCK010000363.1:0-26053 GCA_024196135.1 Pleurotus ostreatus/Saccharomyces cerevisiae fusant | reverse complement strand
CCCGTGCCCGAGGGCGAGAACTCGGGCCTCCTCATGCGCGCGGCGGGCATGATGAAGGAGTCCGCTACACTCCAGCAACTGAACTCGCCGACCGTTGCAGCACCCGCAGACGGTAGCGACGCCGCAACGGTCGACTCCGAGCACGATCACCTCGCCGAGGACGAGCTGCCGACGGACCCCGATGGGTGGATATACGGGGACAACAAGTGGGAGTCGCAGAGCGCGAAGGGCGGACTGCGCAAGTACACGCGCTTTCGGCGGTGGCAGCGCGTCGCGATTGTGCACGAGATCGTTGAGCCCGCCGAACCTGGCCCCTTGGGCGTCGCGCACGAGTCCGGACCTGAGGAGACGACGCCGACGCCGCGAGCGAAGTCCCCGCACGCGCGGTCGAAGTCGCCGTCGCTGTCGCCCGGGATGGCGGCGAAAGGGCTGCCTACTGTCGCGTCGACGAATAGCGCGCCCATCGGGTCGGTGGAGGCGCCGCATCTTTCTGGCGAAAGACGCTTCCGCTCCGGCGAGCGAAGTCTGTCTCCGCACTCGACCAATTCCTCCGCCTCCCTCGAACCCTCGCCAGAACACAGCCGACTAGCGGAAAATTCCCTGTACTACAACTTCGAGGCGAAGACAGCCACCGATAGCAGGGCGGCTGTGGATGGCAAGACGGCCGTCGACTCAAACAACTCGAGATCCGACTCGCACGCGTCCAACGCCAACTCGCCCGACTCCAAAGTCGACCCTGACAAAGACCACAAGCTCTCGCGCTCCAGCCCCCTCTCCGAAACCTCCGCGCGCCCCAACGCCGCGACCGAGAGCCCACTGCGACAACGCCTGCGCAACGCCATCCATCGCGCGGCGCCGTCGATGGGTGGCGGTCTAGGGGGTATGGGTGGTAGTTGAGGGGATATGGGTGTCAGATAAAGGGGTTTTGGGCAGCAGCTGAGGGGGCTGATGATACCCAACGAGGAGAGGGTCCAACAGACCCTCGCAACAGGTTGTAAGTACTACTTCAGGCCGGGGACGGAGCAACGAACTGTGTATATATACTATCTCCTGTATAAATGATCCTACATGCAACTCGCTCGCTCGCTCTTCCCGCTCTACCCTCCATCCTCTGCGCTTTCTCGACATCTTCTGCGCCCTCTCGTCATCGGCGTCCACTGTTACCAATGCGCGGGCCGGTACGCTCCCGATGGATGCATCGGGAACTGCTGGTGTGCGCCACCTGTTGGGGAATACACGGGCTCGACGACGCTTGGTGGTTGACTGGTATACGCTGGTGGCTGCAGCTCGTGCACAGGTGAACGCAACCCCGAGTCGTGCGCGGTAGGTGGCAATGGCAGTGGATCAATATCATACGCCGCGCGGTCATTCTCAGCCTGCGCAACCGCCTCTGCATACTCCCTGTGAGCACGCTCGAATGCCTGTCGGCTCTGTTGGGCGCTCCGCCAGCGAATTTCCACGACGGCAGCGATAATCAACAGGACTATGCGGGAGTGGTCCATCAGCTACAGACTTCCATCGTTTTAAGTACTGCTCGGTTTCAACTTACGGATACCAAGAGCGACACCGCAAGCTATTGTAACGGTCTTGTCGAAGCAGAATCTTTACGCAAGGGGTCGTCAGCATAGCTCAGAGCTTTGGGGAAGAATCACCTACGTATGACCACAATCTGGGCTTGCACGCACCAAGGGCAGCAGTGAGAGGGCCAAAAGCAGTCGTATCGGAGATGATGCCAGGGCGTGCCAACGACTGACAGCCTCCATGGTGCGCATCGCAGTCAGTGGTTAGAGGAAAGACGAGGCAAAAGCTGTTGCGCCCCCCACGGTGTCACCTCTGCGATATCAACGCGTTTGATGGGTATAGGACCTGCCTCAGTTCTCACGACCGACCGACGATGCGATCACGCATGTGAGCGGTGAGCAGCACCTTCGGCTTGTGAGTTCAGCGTCCTTGGGGTACTTGTGCTCGCTGACCGTTAAGCCAGTGTGATGACAGCGAGAGATCACAATTCATGGGAAGTCCAAGTAACGTCAAATATCGACTTTCCCCGTTTGGAAAGCTTTGTTGAGATCGATCGCCGATTTCCAAATCTGTGCTTGCTTGTTGACTCCGGCTCAAGACAGGCGTACGTTTGCAAGGCAAGTCATAGGTCGGTCAAATGAGTGTATACATTGTTTCAGAGAAGGTACAACAGGATAGCGACCATACAGTCACTTTGGGTATAGAGTCGAAGAGCGAGGTGGTGTCTATGAGAAATCCCATGCTCGCTGTACGACGTCTTTTGCTATGATACATGCCGAGCCTCGTGTAGCCGTCCGGCCCACACGCACGGACTTAGCAGCTAGCGGTGACATTGGCGGCGCCCCAGCTAGCAGGAACGAACCCGTCGCGCGCGTTGAACGCCGTGACCGCCGACGCGTAGCTCCACGTGAGGTCCAGCGCGCTCGCCGGCTCGCCGCTGTCCTTGTTGATCTGCTCCGCGAGCGAGCCATCGCTCGGCGTGTAGTTCGCGATGACCTCGATGAAGCCGTCGGCCCAGTCGTGGATTGCCGACGTGAGTGTGCTGTACTCGTCCGAGCTCGAGTCGTACGAGCCCTCGGCGATGGAGTCGGAGAACTGCTGGAAGAAGGCGAGCGAGGTGGACGTGACGTCGATTGAGCCGACCTGGTCCCAGGTGGTGAGCGCGTCGTAGAGCTGCTCAGCGACGGCGAAGGTGTTGAGGTACCAGGGCTGGTGAAATAGGTCAGCGCTGGGAAGAACAGCGGGGTCAAGTGCACGTACGTTGCCACCCTGGTACGAGTCCTCCTTGTAGCGGCCGGTGAGGATAGCGTCGGTGTCGCCGGTCGGGTTGATGCTGTACAGGCCGCGGAACGAGTCGACGTACACCTTCAGGTTGGACAGCGCGCGGTCAGAGCACGGCTGGAAGGTGTTCGCGTCGCAGCCCGCCTCGACGTCGAAGGTATGGATGCTCGCGAGCACGGCGTTGTTGTCGATACCAGAGCGGCCGCCGCCCTGGTTCGCGTTGAAGTAGCCTCCGTCCTCGTTCCAGAACGACTGCGCGGCGCATAGGACGCTGTCGGCCGCGGAGCTGTAGGACGAACCATCGTCGCCGACAGCGCTCGCAAAGCTGACACCCTGGCGGAGCGCGGCGTGCTGCACGACGCTCGTGAAGAACGAGCCTGAGGACTGGACCTCCTCCCAGAGGTCGAAGCTGAGGGACATGAGTCATCGCTAAGCAATGCGCGCGCTGATAAACTCACGTCTGCTGGTTCCAGTACTGGACGACGTAGTCCAGGTCGGCCTTGATGATCGGCCAAAGGGTGTCCGTAACGTAGGACGAGTTGTCGCCGCTCAACAAGGAATTGCCGTACGTGATCAGCGTAAGAGCGCGGAGTGCGGGACCATCTGAGGACGATTAGCAAGGCCATACCAGTGGGTGCGCACGAATGCTTACCGGTCTGAGGGCGCCTAGTAAATGGTGGTCAGCGAGCGTCCCGAACTGTGGTAAGGCTCACTTACCCCCAAGCGTCCGTGAAGGCCGTCAGGTCGATGTTGAACTTGGGCTCGCCGAGCCCTCCGGAGTCATAGCCACCAGAGGGGTTGTCGAGGTGCTGCAGTGTGTCCTGAGCAGACACGTACGACTCGATAACGCTCTGCAAGCTCGAGTCGCCGCCCTGGGTGAACCTGGTGCAAGTATTAGCGCAACGCTCGGCGCCTGACCGCAGACGACTTACTGGTCAACGAGGACCCTCGAGACGAGCGCGGCGTCGCGCGTCCAGGTGTACAGGTAGTCCGGGTCCGAATCGGAGGGCGAGGCGACAATTACGCCAGCGGCAGCACCGCCAGAGTTCTCGCCGTCGGGGCCAATGGCCGCCAAAATGCCAGCCTGCGCGATGGGCGACTCCGAAGAGATGTACGCCTCAACAGTGCCGGACTGCGCCTTAGCGATGGCAGCGAGGCCGAGGGCGACGAGAGAAGCTGTGATAGTGAAAGCCATGACGCTGAAGAGGACGGTAGGCAAAGGGGGGTGAAGCCGACGCTGCAGAACTCGGAGTGCGCGCACGCTTTTATACGTGCAGAAAATGACCTTTGCGTCCTCGCTGGTATGGCGCCCGTATACTTGGCATGGGGCCCGGGCAGGCAAAAGTCGGCCGAGAACCGTGAAGGAAAGCAGCTGAGGAGGTTGAGCACGCGGCGCTATGGCGCAGGTATTGAATGGAGAGCACTTCTGCGAGACGGCCTTAGGGCCAGTATGACCCGTCGCATGGGGAAAGAAGGCAGCGAAGAGGCTCAAAAGAGGCTTTGATGCCAGTAACTAGGTCGACACAGAGAAAAGAGGCTTCGGTTCAACAAGCACGGTCGCCGGATGGTACCTCGCGGATTGAATGGGCGTCGACGCCCATCATAGCAAGGTTGTATAGAGGCGTTGGACGCATGTGCCTACTGCGAGCCAATGGTGAGAGTTGAAGGCTGCGGCAGTAGTCTAGTTACGCATGACAAGCGCAATTGAGGGTGCTGAGAGCTGCTGTCTGGTCAGCGGAGGCCCCACCAACATACTGCAGGTTTTTCCGACCTACACAAGGATGCATGCGCGCAATCACCGTCGAGTCGCGCTCCGAAGCATCGATGTAGGCGGTTTTCCTAACTCGTACACCCTGGGTGAAGATCCCTCTGCGATTCCCGGTCTCAGAAGCATGATTCAAATTTTTGCGACGGACTTACCACTCGTCAAGAACATGGGTGGGATTCCGTAGGGTATACTGGATTAGGCAAGCGTTGGAGCCTTCTTCCTCGATTCGGATGCGTAGGTAGCAGAATTGAGCCTTGGGCACACATGGCGAGATGGAGAGGCCGCAATTCTCGGAGCCGAGGCATAGTACAACCGACCAGACTGCTCAATGATTGCCATGGCTATAGTAGAGCTTGAAGGGTGGTCGCTGAAGGTGAAGATGGCGCAGGAGCCGGCAATCAGGTCCGTAGGCGCAGACGCGTGCAGTCTCTGTTGGTTCATCAAAAACGACGTTTGAAAGATGACTTCGGGGCATAGTACATAGCCATGAGATCGTGTGGCGGATAGACCAACCATTGGTCAGACTCGCAATACGAAGTGGACGAATTGCTGTTCGCCCACCGAGTCGAAAGCTGCGCAGCTAGCGTTCAAGGTCATGGGGACCGCGAGAAGGAGAAGAAGAGGGTCAAATGCGTGACCGAAGGCAATATGGGCACATGGACGCCCATGATGGTAGCAACAAAAGCCAGCTGCGTCCATAAATCGAGACCGTGGGAGACGCACATAGCGAATAACACGTGCTATATTTTCCCGCGCGCGCGGAGTTCGCCGAGCAGTGAGAGGTCCGACTTGTACCCCAGAATAATGGCGGACGACCGTATATACTGGTCGTAACACAAAAGGTTTGCTTTTATGGGACTTCCTTACCTCCCTCGGAGCGAGCTCTATTTTTCTGCACCATCCCTCCCGCGATGCGCCAGGATAGGCAAAGGAATACAGAAAAGTCTTCAGTTGGCTTTGCGGGCGCTGAAATAACGCCGGTAGTCAGGGTGTGGCCTTACTGAATGGTCCGCACCACTGCAGTCTGCAGATGCCCCAAAAACTTCAGGCTCAGCGAAGATCCCTCATCGCCCACCGGTTTTATCCCAGCGTATTGGCCGACACCACGTAACGATCTCAAGCCACCGCCTGACCTCGCCCTTCGCAGGCCATGCCTCGGCGAGATATCCTGCTTACGCGCAGGGTATATGCGTAGTTCCCGAGGAGCTCAAGGCGCCCAGATCCGGGAGGCCAAGACCGCATGAGACAGGCTGCATTTTTCACTTCAACCACATACCAACTGGTAAACAACCTGCTATCGTAAAAGTACATTGTTATTCGAGTGTCCGTATGATGCTGGGATTTGGTTGGGAGGATATGATTGGAAAGGGATGATAAGCCCACGTCAACTGAAAAGGGGGAGGGTACGACCATGTCAATGAAGAAGAGTAACCATGCGAAATTTGGTTCACCGTCTGGCGGGCGCCAGACGGGAGAGATAGGGAAGAAGAACGAAGAGGCGCATATATGTACAGGCCATGAACATGGAGGAGGGTGGACGCGGGACGACCGCGTAAGCGTTTGGTCACAAAGATAATACATCCTCCTACATTTGAAGAGGACGAATATGAAGTTCGAAAAAGTTGGGATGCATGAGAGAAGACGAAGATTGGAAGAAAAACGCATTGCGCTTTGCGTCGCACCCGACGCTTTGATTCATTCACCGTTCACCCTTCAGGCAGAAGACATCCGCCGCCGACCCCCTCGAGCACCGCCGCGCGCCGTTGTCGGAGGCGGTATCGACTCCCCAAGACCACCCGCCCGTTCAGAATTCCTGCGCCCGCCACGCGTACGTCCGGTCCCAGCCTTCCCTGCGTCCCGCCTCGGAGGTGCGTCCCCGTTCTGCGACCTCGATGATACACCTTTGGAAGACCGCGGCGCACCGGTGCTTGTGCTATCCGTGTTCGACTTCTTCGCAGAGTCGGACGTGACGCGTCGACGAGGCCTCCCGGGCGACCGACGCTGCATCGAGGGCACGTCGTCCGCGATCTGATCGTCGGCCAGCTCCGGAGACGACGGTGGACCACCCTTGCCATCGCCAGGCAAGAACGATGGCGAGAACAGCGCGGACGATGGCGGCGTCGCCAACAAGTTCAGACTTGTATCCCCGCTCGACGACGAGGACGACAGCGACAACGACGGCGCGCGCGCCTTGCGTACGCCCGACGCCACGGAGGGATGTTCAAGCTCCGTGCGCGCGATCGTCGAGTCCGCGAGGTCGCCGGCCCAGTCGTGGCCCGCGCGTCGGTAGGCGGTGCCGTCGTGGTGGTCTGTCGTCCACCCCGCACGTGTTTGGACGATTTGCCATACGGAGGTGGGGATACTGGGTGGCGAGTACTCGACAGTGACCGTGGGGCCGAGTTTGGAGGCGGTGGCGGAGTGCTCGATGGCCCAGGAGCCGCGGGCACCGTGGCCGTACCATTCTGTGCGATGGTGAGACGGGTGTTCATCGTGAAGAAGTCAAATGGCTCTTACCGAGTAATGAGAGCTTTGACATCTTCCGGGCGAATTTCTTGATATCTCGTACAGTGCTAGGCATCGACTCATCCTCGCCTTTCGTAACCGCGGCTGACTGTCCCGGTACCGAAGGTATGGGCGCCTTCCCAGGCGCATGTTCCTCCATAACCGAGACCGACAGCGTACGCAGGTTCGACAGAAGCGAGAAGGACGACGCGAGGCCAAGAAGCTTCAAAAACGGCGCATCCATGCATATCCGCAACGTCTGCAGGGGGTCAGCAGTTGCGCGACGACAGGTCGCGTGAGCGATACCTCGAGCTGCTGGCATTTTTGCACCAGCGTCTTCACGTCGGAGATTGAGCACGACCAGAAGTCGAGATCGAGGTTTTTCAGCGACGGGCATGAGGAGAGCTTGTCAAGCAGGTCCGGAGGGAGCGGGCGAAGAGCGACGGCGTCGCCGACGGTCGAACGGACGTAGACGCCGTCCGGGGTTGGCGGAGCGAGGCGGCGGGTGACAGATAGGCTCGTCAGGTTCTCGAGCGGGAATTCGTGAATGGAGGCCAGGTGATCAGCCGACCACGAATGGTGGTGTTCGGCCTCGCTGAAGATGATTTGCAAGGTGTGCAGTTGCTTTGGGTAGCTGAGGGGCTTTGTCCAGAGGCAGCGGCTCAGCCGGCCTGAGTATATGTAGAAGGCATGAAGTCATGACCTTGAGCGGTATGATGCGCCTTACCTTCGACGTCGTCGAGTATCAATTCTTGTAGCGCGTCGCAGCCCTCCATCAGTGTGATGACCCCGCCATCTGTCAGCTTGGTTCCACCGGTGCTCAACCGTAGCTTGCGCAAGCGACTTAGGGCCGCGATGTCTTCGCATATTGAGTCGTCCAGCCAAACAAAGTCGAGGCTAAGACACTCCAATGTCGGGGCGAGCGAGGTGAGCAAGGTAGAAAGCGAGTGAGCCCCTGATTGCGTGAGAGGCCGAGATATTTCGAGGGATGAGAGACCCGAAAGACAGGGAAGCGAGAGAGCATCCCACTTGGCGAGTAAATGGCGAGCGGGTGGTACTTGGGGATGTGAGGGGTTTACGATGAACCTTCTCAGTTGAGGCTTGTCCATGAGCATCTTAAAGACAAGTGTCAGCGGGCATGCCATGAAATATGGCGACAACAGCACCTCGCATAGCCCATCAGGTGGAGGCATTGATGATGTCCACAAGAACTCCTCGGTATTGGGGCATGCTCTTAGCAAACGGGCCAGCTCATCGGCGTCGATGGGCCGATAGGATTCGTCTTGTAGTACTTCTGGTGCGGGGTCGCCCAGTTCGAAGGTCTTTACTGCCCATCCGTAACGCAATGGGTTCGACAGCAAGGCGAATGCGTTGCTTCGTGAGGTCGCTGGGTATTCCAGGGCTAGCGCGGCATCGTCGTCTAGTAAGCGAAGGTGGCTGAAGAGTTCTGCTGCGCTTGCGGTATGTATGAGGGAGCCTAACGAGGCGAGACACAGGGGTGCGGAGGAAGGATCGCTGTCGAGGATTGCCTTGACGAGTTCTGCGCGACAAAATTATGGCGGATGTTACCGTGTTGTATAAGGTGCACGTACTTGCGAGGACATTGTCCGGGAGTGCTTCAAGCGGCGACTGCATGGCTGCCCGACACGATGCTCGCGCCAGCTGTCAGAGGGAAGTGCAGGGCAGCTGACGGTCGGGAGCAAGGACAAGGGCAGAATTTATTTATTGTTGCGTGACCGCTGGCGGCAACGAGGACGACGGCGAGGGGTCTGCTGGCTGCTGGTCGCCGTGCGCAACCGAGTCGAGTGTCTAGCCTTGGTCTCGTCGCAGTGGCGCGTCACCGGGAACTTCCCCGCGCGTGCGTCCGGCGCCCGGCCCGGACCAATGTGGCGTTGCGGCGAACGCTGCAAACCGCCATCTGTCCGAGCTGTTCGTTACGTCCCACCCTCATCCGCGGTATCGAGACTCACTTGGGCAAGCCTCTACCTCTCTGCTGGACTAGGGAGAAAGTTGTGGGAAAATGGCGTCCCGCCGAAATGCCCTGGTGCGTCGTGAAGTCGCGGACAGTATGCCATTGCTGACAACAGCTGAAGTGGGACCAAGGTCACGACGAGGCCGTACAGGTTAACCAGAGAGCTCTCATTGACAAGGTTCTCGCCCGCTACTCTGGGGAATTCACCGTCTTCCGCGAACGTACGTGATCGCCGCAACGACTACACCCATCCTCGCTGATTACGCGTTCGTAGTGCTGCAGAACTCGGACGACGCGCAGTCGAAGGCAGTAGAAATTCACTTTGAGACGCAGGAATACCTCTCGGCCAAGTCTGGCGAAGGGACTGAAGCTGCATCGACTACAAATCTAGACTCTAGTGACTTGCCCGACTTGAAGAAGATACAAGTACACCAATGGACGTTCAAGAACAACGGCATTTTATTTCGCAATGAGGACTGGGATCGACTCAAGAAGATTGGTACGTGAGACGCTATCTATTCGGGGTTAATTCACTGAGCTACCGCCAGCGGAGGGAAACCCTGACGAAGACAAGATCGGTGCATTCGGCGTAGGTGCGTCGCATCCATTCGGCTGTGAAGCCATACCTGAATATCCTTAGGCTTCTACAGCTTATTCTCCGTCACTGAGGAACCTTTCGTCACTTCAGGGGGTGCGTGTCCACTGTATCCCACCGGTGCCACCACTCATCTGATGCGCAGATAAGTGGATGGGCTTTCACTGGAATAAGGACCAGGTGAGCAATATAAGGTCGCATTCCGTCCCGCTACACATAGCTAACTTTGCGACAGCTTCTCGCTCGAAGAGGAGAGACTGAATCTACCACCGAAGAGGCCGAGAAGTGGACATCGTTCGAGATGCCTCTGCGCGAAGCTGGCCCCATCCCCGTCGCCTTCGACTTCACGCGTTTCCTTGCTTCCTCAATTACCTTCATGACCACACTCTCCGAGATCAGCGTGTTCCTAGACGGCAAGCGGCTTGTACGACTGACGAAGGGCAACAGCGTACCCAAGCCAATGACCTTCCCTCGCTACATGACGACGCGAGGACCTGCGAAGATCATGAGCGCCAAGCAGTTGCGCTCGACTTGTAAGTCATCGAGCTCGATAGCTTACCCGTTACTTATGTATTCATAGCTGTGAGCATCAAGGCTGAGGTGATGCGCTGGGTGTACACGTCTGGGACGGAGAAACCGCCACCTCGCCCTGCCGCTGTCAAGAAGGAGGAAAAGCCGCAAGGCTTCTTCAAGTCTCTGTTCTCTTTTGCTGCTGCAACTGCTTCGACCCCGCAAATCGCCCCACAGCAGCCACCCCCGCCGCCTCCAGTCAAGAAGGATCCGAGAAAGGTTGAGGAGACGAGTGTGAACTTGTCGATCTTCACGATGGATATGGACGTTACCCTTGATAGGAAGATGACCGCGGAGCTGTACCGCTCGATGCAGAAGAACCCGCCGAAGGCCGTCAAGTACAGCTTGATCTACGTGAGCCCTCTCTCTCTCATTCTCCAAGCGAGGGTCGCTTACACTATTATAGACTGCGAAAGACGAGTACGACGCCAGCAAGAAGGAGGACGAGCAGGTTGCGTCGGAACTGGGTAGCATCTTCCAAGGGCTGAGAGCGGATCTCGACGGGCAGGGTACCACCAAGCTATTCATTGTATGTCTTCGTTATGTAGGTCGAATGAATGGAAAGATGATTTTCGGTTTTCTCGTTTTTAGGGACATGCGACGGCGCAGACGACTGGCTTGGGCGGGCATATGGCGTCGAGGTTCATCCCGACGGTGGAGCGGGAGACGATCGATCTTGCGTGAGCTCCCGTGCTGCAGGACGGTCGACGAAGGCTGACAGTCTGAACAGAGATCGCAACGTCGCTGTCTGGAACCGGGAGTTGCTGCATATGGGTGGTATCCTGGCTCGTGCGGCATATGAGGTCGAACTAGGCGGCATTCGCGAGCTCTGGCAGGGCGCCGGTCCCTCACCAAGTGACGACCTGAAGACCTGGCTCACCGCCCGGGCCCTACACGCTCTCAAGTTCTTTACCTTCCACCAATCCACCCCCTCGCACGCCGTCTCCAGCCTCATTGAGGCCGGTTTCTTCGGTTGTTCTCCCGCCAAGAACTTCCCCCTCCTCTCCACCAGCGGCGTCCGCGCCGACTGCTCTGTCCGCATGCCGCACGCCTCCTACGCGGCCTTCCTGAAGCAGCTGCCCACGGTGCCCGATGCCATCGTGGACGGCGCGCCGGCGATGGTGGGCGCGCTGGCTGCTCGTGGGATCGTGCGCGATGTCACGTTCGACGATGTGCTTGCTGAGCTCGCTGCGCGGCCGCTGCCCGAGGCGGAGATGGTCGCGTGCATGCGCTGGTGGGCGGATGCGAGCAAGCAGCTTGACCGCGGGCGCTTCGAGAGCGTGCGGGGGCAGCTGCTGGGTGCTGCGGTGCTCATCTTGGGCAGTGGGACGGAGGGGGAGAGGATCCTGCCGCTCAGCACGATCGAGACGTATGCGACGCCGCGGACGGTGATCATACCGGAGGGCCCGTTGCCACCGCATCTTTTGCCTGCGGAGGTTAGCAAGCAGTTCGAGCCGCTGGTGTTGGCGTCTGCGTTTGGGTGGACGGAGCTGTCGACTGTGGAATGGTTGGAGCATCTGTGCAGCAGTGCTGTGGTGGGGAAGGATGCGGCGTACGACCTGACGGCGAACCCGGAATGGGCGGAGCGGGTGCTTACGACACTAGCGCGAGCGTGGCCTGCACTCTCGACGGCGCTGAAGGGCGAGGCCTTGGCGTTGTTGCGGGACAGGACATGTGTACCCACCAGCGCGGGATTGCAGAAACCCCAGCAAGCGTACTTTGCGAGCGCGGATATCTTCCATGACCTCCCGGTCGTCAGCCTGCCGTCGGGCACAGCGGTGCGCGGTAACCTGGCCAAGTTGCTCCAAGACGTTGGCGTGCGCAAGCACGTCGAGCTGCAGCTGATCTTCGACCGGTGAGCGTGATTCATATCCTGAGATGCCAGAATACTGAAGCTTGCGGCAGAATGGTCAAGACCAATCAGTGGACGATCCCCGAGCTCGTGAAGTACTTCGCGTCGGTGCAGTCGACCTTATCACCAGAAGAGATGAGGAAACTAGTCTCGACCAAGGCATTCTTCGCTGAAGGTCAGGTTGAGAAGGAAGATGGCAAGCCAACGCGCTATCTTGCCAAGGACTTGTACGAACCTCTGGACACCTTTAGGCAACTTGGGCTACCGGTCATCGACTGGGGAACGCAGGTCAAGTGGAGGAGTAATTCGGAAGAAGGTCAGTGACTGGTGTAGTCAAACTTATGTAGAGTGCGTTTGACTTGGCTCACAGCTCAGTTCTTGTTCAAGCTGGGGCTTAGAAGGTTCCCTCCTTTGGCCACGCTCGTCGCCCTCTGCGCCAGTCCGGATGAGAAGGTGGGTAGAAAGGGTGTATAGCCAGAGATGTTGGTTCGACTGATCGTCTGCAGATTCACGAGAACGCCATGAAGTACTTGCTCGCCCAGTTCGACCAACGGTATAGCAAGGAGTACCAGCCATTCGACTTCCGAGACGTCGCCTTCATACCAGCCATGAAGGGCACCATAGAGAAGCCCGTCTACTGTATGGTGACCCCCAAAGAGGTATGTTCAGCCGTGAGGTTCACATACACATGACTTACGAAATCGTAGGTCTACGCCAACGTGGAATGGATTGCCTTCGGGTATACCGTCGTCGATCCTCGTGCGCCGAAGGACATCGTCACCAAGTTGAAGATCCAGAAGCAGCCGCCTACTGGCTTGCTCGTTGAACACCTCAGGCGAAATCCGCCGAAAGACGAGGAACAAGCGAAGGTGTGGTTCTCGTTGCTGGCAACAAGAATAGCAGGTACGCCCTTTACGATATGTTCTGATCTTCAGCGTAATCACTCGCCTAGACTTCACCAACGCCGAGCTAGTAGCCCTCTCGGCCCTCAACATGGTGCCCGTGCGCGACAAGGAGACATCCACCCTCCGCCACCTACCTCCCACACATTGCTTTTTTGGTGGCCAGTCGAAGGGCCAGCTGCACTCCAAGCTCTTCGTCTTCGTCGATTTCGGCTCTGCGGCGAACGGCTTCCTCAGTGCGGTCGGCACGAAGCAGGAGCCGACGGTCGAGCAGATTGCGCAGATGCTTCTGGCCGACCCGTATAAGTTCTACCAGCTTTCGGAAGGGCCGCAGAAGTGAGTGAAGGTGTGCTAGTGAGTCGTGTTCCTGGTGCTAATGGGTATTCGCAGCTTCCTGAACGAGCTGCGCAACATCGCAGTGAACAGCGCGTTGGTATCCTCGACGACGATGGCGCGGTTGAAGCGCGGGAATGTACTTCTGGGCATACAGCGGAAACCGAAGCAAGCGACGAGCAAGGAGGCGGAGTTGGATGATGAGGATGATTGGGAGTTGCAGTACGACTTGAAGCGTCCGGAGGAGATCGTGGTTGCGGATGACTCGATTGCTCTGCAAATATTCGGCGACAAGTTGTTCACTGCGCCACAGGAAGACATTCTGGAGAGTGAGTCTGGCATCTCTAAGTACGCGTTGGTCTCGCTGATAGGATCTTCAGAGTTCTACGGCAACCTTGGCTCACGGCGCCTGAGCTCCATCGTCAAAGAGGACTTCAACTTCGGCGGTGAGGTCACCAACCACAAGCCCGCCCAAGCTATCAAGGCGCTTGTGCTTGAGCGTCTGCCACTGTTCTTGCACGATCACAGTCATGCACGAACAATGCGTGTCCAGTTGACCGCCGACAACTTCATCGTTCGTTCCTTCGGGACGCTTGCGGTGACGAAGACGCTCAACTTCGGTCGACTACGATTGTCGAATCGGCAGGATGCAAGCGCGGTAGCGAGGCGGAATGGATCTCAGGTCGAGCTCTGGGTGGCAACCAATGCCCAGATCGACATGTATGAGTGAGTGCAAGCGAAGTTACCCCAAGAAGGCGCGTGCTGATCCTCAGGCAGAGTAGCAACTTCGCTGAATCGCATCCTGTTCGAGTCCCCGAGGGCGCATGATGCACTGCTATTCATGACGATTCTGTCTACTGACCTGAAGTCGCTAAAGCGGCGTGGGTACAACGGTGAGTGCAACGCCCCGGATGTCTAAATTACGCGCATGATGACTGATACATTACCGCAATACAGTGGACAGGATCTTGCGGCAGAAGAAGGCAGATCATGAAGCGAGGGAAGCTCAACAGAAAGCGGCGACCCTTCTCTCCGCACGGCAGAGGCAGCAGGAAGAGGACAACACGCCCTCCGTGCCGGGCGGCTTCGCACCTCCAGCACCGCCGAGGGACACTAAGCCACCTATATCCCAACCTCCGCCCCAGATAGCGGCGCGGGACTCGACGGACTCGTCTGCGACTGCGGTAGAGAAGGCCCCGTCGATCATGGATTCGGTGACGGAATCTTTCTCGCGGCCCCAGTCGACACTGCAGAAGTGGAAGAACAAGTTCGGGGCCATGCCCACGCCCACGCCTGGACCGTCTATGGGTGGTGCCATGACGCCGCAGCCTCAGCCACAAGGGCCGGCGGTGACGCCCTGGTCCAATATCGGTGGGTGATGTTGACGAAAGCGGGAGTCTCAAGGAACTGAAGCGTGGCCAGATCGCAACGTCGACATTGCAATGCAAGGGTGTCGCGCGGAGTCAGCGAATGTGATCAAGAACGGGCAGGAGCATATGGAGCGCGTACGGGAGGCGCTGAATGAGGGCTACTGCGATATCTCGAACCAGGTTGGCGACTTGACGCAGCTGGGTGGGTCTTGTGCATTGTAGGTCCGCCCACGTGACTAATGTTCGACTCCGTCATAGGGACTATAAGTTCGTTCAGGGTCTACGCGACGCCAGGTAGGCAGCGTCGGCTAGGCGATGGGAGATCGGTGTACTCACACTTCTACAGACGTACCCGACAAGCCTACGTTCCTGGAGAGGAAGCGCGATGCGTTGAATCGGTTCATTGGGGTGATCATGCCGCTCGCGCATGTCTACCAACTGCCGCTTTCGAGCTTGCACTTGTTCATGGACATGTCGGGAGGTGTCATTGCGTTCAATAGGAACGGCAGTATCTTCCTTAACTTGCGGTACTACGAGGCTTGGCGTAAGTCGAGCGCGCTCAGACTCAGGTTGCATCGCTGACCAGTGTCGATCTAGATGACCAGGAGGTCCGTCAAGGAAAGCTCGCCCAAGCGTTCGTGTCGAACTACTTCACGCTTGCGCATGAGATCGCGGTACGTCTCGTCATTGTTTGTTCGGGTGGCCATATGCTGATTTGCGTCTCAGCACAACCTTGTACATCCTCACAACGCAGAGCACGAATTCTACTTCTCCGCAATCTGCGAAAAGTACATGGTATCTTTCAGTCAGTTGTTGGCACGTAGTGCATGATGGACATGTATTGTAGACCCGCTTGTACTTGGATGGATCATTTAGTCTGAGACAGCCTCATTTACCGCATCCCTTAGCGTCTAACGGTGATCATTGCGGATCGCACTTGATATCCATGCTCGCAGTGATGAGGGCGGATGATACGTCGAGGAGCAGTTGAAGTCTGCGTCGAGACAGGGATGAGCACTGGCTTGGGCGGGGACAATCAGTGTCAGGGCCGATGATTGAAGGGATTCCTATTTTGTGAACCCTTGTGTGGCGTGCGCACGTGCGGGGAATTGGTTATTGGCTTTTATTGATCGTCCCGGCTCGTCGAAATCGCTTGCCCTTGCCCCCGTCCACAAACGAGCACGCAAGCACAACATCGCCGCCCTCGCCACCGCCGACCTCCCCAGCATCCTCCTCGGCGCGAATCTGTGAGTCTTTCGCACATGGCCAGCGGCGCACAGCAGCTAATTCCCATACAGGCTAGACCGCGTCTCCCAATCGCAGGACCTTGTCCAACCCGCCCCCGCCTCGCAGCCCGCTGCCCATCACCAGCAGCAGAAAGAGAAAGCACTATACACCCACTTCTCATTCGGGAACTTCGCTGGGCAATCGGTGCGTCGCCTACAGCACCTCCCCGCGCTCCCACAGCAGGCTGACGCCCCCAACAGAATCGCCACCTACGAATCCAATCGCCATGTCCATCATGCGCCGCAAGCCCGCCCACACCTACCGCTCCCCGACTGCCGACTGCGCGTCGGGGCCCATCATCATGCGCCGGACGACCACCGCGTCCAGCAACGAGTCGACGTCCTCCGAGTCGTCGTCCACGTCACCCCCATCCGCTCGCACCATTCCTCGGGTTTTGCGCCCTCCCGTGCCTAGCACTGTCAAGGCGCGCAGACGCACATCGAACGACCACCTGCCCCTTTACCACCCTCGCGGGAAGTTGGCGACATCACTACCTCCGCTTGACGCGCTCGCCCATGGCCTCCCAATCATCGAAGACTACCAGCTCGCGGGCAGCAAGTCTGGCAGTCGTGCCAAACGCAATGGCACTTCGAAGCTGCGCGACGCCGTCACCGTCGCCCCGATCGCTGAGCCCGCCGCCAATCCCCCGGCCCCGGCACCCAGCAAGCCGACCCCGCGCAAGCGTCGCGCGGCCGGCGGGGGTGGGGGCTCTTCTGCTGCGAAGCGCAAGCGCGCCGCGGTCGACGACGCCGACGCGCCCTACCCAGCCACCAAGCGTCGCGCTGTGCGTAGCCGGCAGGCCAAGGATCAGGCGGACGTCGGCTCGCCCGGCCCGGCCGTCGATGTTCCGCCCACGCCAGAGTCCGCCGCCGAGCCGCTCCCCCGCAACACGCGCGGCACGCGCGCTAGGGCCTCCGCCCGCCGCACGTCCTCCGAGAGCGCGGGCGGCAGCGTGCAGCCCCAGACGCCCCGTGGCAAGGAGGCCCGGCTGGTGTCGATCGACGAGACTGTCGTCGCGACCGTCAACAACGACAAGGCCGTCAAAACGGCGATGGACCTGATCGGCATGCCGCCCAATCTCGACATCACCGTCGGGAACGCGGCGTAGGATCTCCCATCGGCTCATTATATTCGTATTTATTGGGTTTTTCGCTCTCGTCCCGCCCTCCATCGCCGCCTGTTGTCACTTCCTCCAGCCCATCCATCCACTTTTCCGCGGCCGACTCGCATGATACACACCGAACCTCTTGGCCTCCGCTCCGTCCACTTTTCTCCTTCACCTGTCTCGGCCTCCATTCCATCCTCCGCCTCGTCCGCGGATCTTCTTGACTTTCGATCCATTACCATCCATGCCATCCCCATCACACTTTCACACCCGCCGCGCGGCTACCTCTTTCTTGCATACCATGGGCTCCTGTACTTCCTTGTTTGTACTGTTTACGGTTTACTTATCGTGCTCCTTACTTAATGTAGTCGCGCTGTGGTTCCGAAATCGATTCTGATTTTACACTCTCTACCGGTCTGGTTAGCGAGTGAGGACGAGGACTGAGATATCACTTCAGTGCTCGGTGCAAAGCTGAACGTGCTTGCCCTCCTCACCGCGGCCCTTCGTGAAGCAAAGCATCTCATAGTTTCCTCTCAGCTCATTAGGATTACCTGGAGCAGTCTGAGCGACGTGTTCAGTAGCTATATTTTGAGACACTCTGCTCCTATGCACTAATACGGACAATAGTCTGCCAATGTGCCATACGACAAACTCGCCCTCAACGCACATCATCCACCCATTGGCTGCATGTTCAGAGGTCGGGATGACGGAGATGGTCATGCTACACGACAGAGCAGAGAATTTGATTGTGCCCAAAAAGGCCATGGGCGGCAGAAATTGCTCTTCTGAATCGGGGCACAGAAGGAGCGCCTCGTCGCCAGCGACGCGAACAATATGGGTTGGCTATCATCGCCCAAGCCAACTAGGTGAAAGATTCTGACCAGGATACCCTGCAGTGATGTCTAACCGTGATAGGATCCAGTACGGTTGAGCTCAGTCGTATATCGGAGGGGAGATCCTGGGCAAAACTGCCATGCCGCTATAGAGCTCGGCGACTTATATGATAAGTACTAAGTAGAGCCTGGGATTCGTCATGAGGCGCAAC
This sequence comes from Pleurotus ostreatus/Saccharomyces cerevisiae fusant, assembly GCA_024196135.1. NCBI lineage: Eukaryota > Fungi > Pleurotus ostreatus/Saccharomyces cerevisiae fusant. Next base: position 7,950 of record JAMQCK010000363.1, on the reverse strand, counting down.
CGTCCCGGACTAGGTGAATGTAAAACAGCTCCATCCGCGAGAAATGAGGCCCGCCAGCAAATAGAGAGCCGACATCGACGGCGATAACGGCGAGAATCCGCACGCTGGTTTGGTGCCAAAGCCTAGAATAACTATGTCGTCGTGCAGACGTCAGGTCGTCAGCGATGCGTCCCTTGACAATCGGAGGGCTAGCGGACGGAGGGCGGTCGAGCGTGGGGGCACGATTAGCGAGCAGCACGAGGAACAATTACTGAAGCTGACGAGCTTGAGCGTGTTGTGTTGTATGTCTTGCATTTTGCGCCGCCGAGTTATCCCGTCCGTTATGTGCCCGGCCAGAGGAAGATATCGGGATCGACAGATTAGTGGGCGCCGATGAGCAAGCGTAGGGAGCGCAGCGGCAGCGCCTCGAGGCGGCGACGTAGCGTGCAGGCCGCGTCGTTGCTGGGTCGAAGTGGTGCGTGCGCGCACGAGTGAATGGTCGAGGAGCGAAGAGCGGGAGGCGGCAAGCGCCGGACGGGGTAGGCAGGGGCAACATACCCCATATGGGACCGGATCCACTGAAATGACGTGCGGCCGGGACGATGACCTACTGGAAGCTACACCGACTTGCTGGCTTTATAATGCTCCGGGCCTTTTTGCGTCGGACCACCACTTGACTTCACTCGTCCTCGTCCCGCCCAGCGCTCCGCCGCTGCCAAGCCCCCCTCAGTCCTACCCTCCATCAGACCACAAGCCCGCCGCTCGTTCACCATGGTCAAGATATGGGGACTCGACCTGAGCGAATTCACCTTCGCCAAGTTCGGCTCGAAGAATATGTGGAGCACCGACTTCCACCGCCGGCGCACCAAGGTCATCGTCTACCAGCTCGCGATGGTCTTCCACGTCGTCTCCGAGTCTGTGGGCACGGCGGCGCTCTCTGGTGCGTTGTGTGCAGCATGAGGGGACAAGGCGGACGCCAACGAGCCCGCGTAGATTATGTCGATCAGCAGAACGGCATTCAGCGGGTGCACCCCGGCGCGTCCGAGTACAACAACGACTTCATCGGGGTCGCGTCGTATAATATCTTCGTCGGCATATACGTCGCGACGATCTTCGGCAGCGGCTTCTTCTTCGACCTTATCTGGCCAGAGCGGGCAGAGTCGCTGTCGGTCAAGCGGGCATGGAAGGCGTGCAGCGTCCTGGCGTGCATAATGGCGTTGGCGGACGCGATTGCGATGACTGTGCGTTCGGCCCTTCTCCTTCGGTATTGACAATGGCGACTGACGTGAAGCCTTGCAGGTCATCGTTGCGACCCGGGCCGCACATATCACGGGAATTAGTGGGGCAGAGGCAACAAGCGTCCTCGCGGTCGTTGGCGGTCCCCATCTTGGTACGTGTATCCCAGACTCTAGGCTCATCCATATCTGTGCTAACTCCCCCCTAGTCTACAGGCATAATGCGTACTGCGTAGCATCTGTCGTCCTGCTCTGGATAGGCACAGTGTCCACGTTCGCAAGGTGTGTACCTTTCCATCCTCGCGCCATTCATATTCGCTAAGATCCGTCCAGCACATTTGTCATGTGGGAGGCACTCTCCTACATCGACCAGCACGGCGCAAGGTCAAAGACTGGCAAAGCTCTCGCCGCCAACGGCGCCGACTCCACGAAGAGCAACACCGAATCCTCCACGCCCGTCGTATGACGGAACGAATAGACTTTTTGCCACTTTGTGGGGGAGAACATATAGACTCGGTTCGCTTTCGTGGGGGAGGCCTTCGCTCTTGTGCGTAGGTCAGCGCTGCTATCTTTTACCTATTTCTATGTGCTTTTCGCCTTGCACTTGGCTGTCTAGGGACACTTCTATATACCAGGAGCAAGGCGGCTATTTCACTACCTACCACATTATTTTGTACTCTATGTATGACCTTGTAGATTCGATACGACTGTACCGCACACGAATTTTTCTGCCAGAAATAATACGGCTGGCGATGCCAAAATAATGGAACACCTTTCTGATTGCTTTGAGGGGAGTTGAGTTTCAGTGTCAGTAGCTGAGTGGACTCGAATCGGATCGTGGAAGGATGGATGTCTCAGTTGTGTACTGATGAGGCAAGGGTGGCTTTGGGGACCACGACGCGACGCGTCGCGTCGCGAGGTTGTTCTCGAGCGCGTCAAGGTGCGTCACCATGAAGGGAGTGCGGGCGGGGATGACGTTAGCTGCGTCAGTGGCTCGTCGTTGCTTGATTGTGTTTGCCTCGCCATCAGTGAGTCGCACAGAGACCTCCACTTCGACTCCATCAACGTTGTACTCTGCACCATTATTGTCTATGCAGCAGCGTATTGTTGGCCCCCGCCCTTTTCTGCTAGCCTTGGAGGCGTGCTAGGAGCAAGTCAGGCTTTGTTGAGAAGCAGGAATCATGTCTATGGCGCAGAACCCCAACTCGCTTCCATGGTTGGTCGGTTGCAACAAGGTTCCCGACTCCCCGTTCATCACTCCGTTCCATGCAAACGCGGTCACATGCTGAGTGACGAGGCTACTGAGCTCACCGTATGTCACCTCCTGGGGAAGGTGACGCGACTACTCCACCGCGAGGGTATATAACCCAGAGCTTGGTCGCCCCATTCACCAAGTTCTGAACACCAATCACTCTTACCCACCTCACACAACCACAAGCAACTCACACTCACCAACATGTCTTACACTGGTGCGTATCGTAGCCTTCGAGCGCGTTTGCAGCCTGGAGCGCGTCGGACATCCCGCTGACGGTGGTCGCAGACAAGGACCCCAAGAACGTCGCCCGCGGCCTCAAGGCGTCCATCGCGAACCCCAACGTGTCTGAGGACGCGAAGGACAACGCGGCCCGGCAGCTCAACCAGATGGGCTATGAGCGCCCGGGTGGGCAGACGTCCACCGCGACGGACGACGAGCACACGAACCGTGTGATGGGCGGGTACAAGGCGACGTTGCATAGTGAGTGTTCTGCACAGAGGATGTCTATAGCGGACGGGAATCCTGATGATTGTTGCAGACGACAACACGTCTGACCAGGCGAAGGCGCACGCGCGCGAGATCCTGGACGCGTATGACCAGTCGGGATCGACCGAGTACGGCGTCGACGAGCACGAGAAGCGCCAGCTTGCAGGGTACAAGGCGGCCCTCAGCAGTACGTCGATCCCTCTATCTGCTCATGTAGCATATACTTACGATCTTGTTAGACCCCCGTGTGTCGGAGGGCGCCAAGCAGCACGCTCAGCAGTTCCTTGAGGAGCACGGTGCGCTGTAAAGGCCCTTGAACCACCCAAATCCAAGTGTAGCATATATATTTGAAGTCGTCGGAACGCTGTACCATAGATCGATGCTATAATCGTGTCTTGAAAATTCCTTGTGCCGATCCTCGTGGTGTGTTGAGAAAGAGAAGCAAGACCCATGTACCCAGCTTTGTCTCTATTTGTTTCTGTAGGTCCATTCGCATCGAGATCACTGGCAGTATCCCACGTGCCTTTACGCGCTGCGACGCGCGCTCAGCATCTCCGCGTTCACGCCGTATACCCATCGTGCGCAAAGTGCGTGTCCTCTCAAGATGAGTTCGACGAAGTATGCGAATCTGCCAGACATCGTATGCAATACGGTTGCCAACTGTACAGGAACCTGTTTGACGCGCCACCTAGGACACGGCACCAGACATCTACGAGACAGAGGAGACCTTCAATGCGAATGTTGCGAACTCCGTGCGTACTTCATGCGCTATCATCCTTTCCGCGTCTGAGATGTGTTCTATAGAAAGGCGACGATGACGAGGATGACATTCCCTCCCGGTCGCGCATGCGCACCACGGACAGTGCTTTCAGGCAAGCCAACCCCGACGAGCTAGATACCCGAACAGTCAACCCGGAAGACGCGCAGAAGAAGTTCCGCAAAGCAGAGCAGCGGAGAGGTGCGTCTACCGTCTACCACCTCTCGTTGACCATCCATCCCTAACCAACCGGACGCAGAACGCTTCCGCTCGCGCTACACATATCCCCCATCCCCCTCGCGCTCCCGGTCGCGCTCTCCTAGCAAGGAGCGGCCGGTACCGATCTCCAAGCGCCTGCTGGCCATCCAAGCCGAGCTGGAGAGCATCGAGGCCGAGGTCAGCGGGTCCGCGAAGGAGAAGATCGTGAGCGAGGAGAATATCGATCCGGGGGAGCTTATTCGCGGCTTGACGGATGTGAGGAGGCGGCTGGGGCAGATTAAGAAGGATAAGGAGGGGAGGGGGAGGTTGGTGGAGATGATTACGAGTGGGGAGGTGGAGGGGAAGGGGGAGGGTGGTGGTGAGGGTGGAGGAGAGGGGAAGGAGAAGACGAAGAAGGGGGAGAAGGAGGAGGTGAGGAGCGTGGTGGAGATTGATAAGAGGGTGGGCGAGCTGGAGAAGTTGGTGGGGGCGGCGACGACGGTGTTGGATGAGGTGAGTGGTAGGGAGTCTTAGCGGGGAATGTACATGCTGAAGGGGTTTGACAGACGACACCGTTGCCAGCTCCTTTGCTGCCCATGCTTAGCCGGCTGCACTCGCAGTTGACCCTTCTTACGCAACCGCGCCATATCGACTCGATATCTCGTCGCCTCAAGGTTCTTCTTACAGACCTTGATCGCGTCTCTCAAGCTCAGCATGGTCATCGGAGGCATCCTTCCCAGTCGAAAGACCAAGCTCAAGCGGCTGCCCCTTCACCACTCTCCGAACAACTCATGCCATTGCTGAACCGCCTCTCACCCGCTCTGCCTCACATTCCACATATCCTCACCCGCTTGAGGACGCTCTCCCAACTTCACACGTCGGCCGCCGAGTTCCAGTCCACGCTGGAAGGACTGGAGGAGGAGCAACGGAAGATGCGCGAGACGCTCAACGACCTGGAGAGCGCCGTTGCCAGCGTGGAGAACAGCTTGAAGGAGAACAGGGATCTGGTGAAGGGCAATGTAGAAGGCCTCGACAGCCGAGTGGACGATGTGGTCAAGCGTCTGGAGGCGCTGCAGCACTGATGGATTGCTGCTACAGCGGCGCATATCGATTACATCCATCTCCAGGGGACCCTCGTGCCCCTTATTTTGTTCACTTCGTACCCAGTGGAATGCATACTTACGATGGCGCAGTATCAGCGCACATATCCCGGACAACGTGTTGGGGTAGCCAGAGGCGCGTTTTAGGGTCCGCACCCACGGTTTCCCCATTGGGAACAAGGACCGCGGGTATGATTCCCTTATTTGGGCACAACGACGTACCGCAATTGGTGAGCTCCGGAAGACTTCGTGGCGACCATATAATGGTCGTTGTTCGGGCCCTGGAGATTGTTACGACGTTTGTTCTCGCCCATCACCTCGATTCTTTCGTTCTTCCCGTGTTCCTCTCCTCTCTACCCTTCTCCTTCTCCCTTTCTCCTCCCTCTCCCTCTCCCAGAGCCCTGCACCCCCGCTCCCTACGGTATCATTATGTTGGCAACAAATGTCGCGTTTGCGTTCTTTGCCTTCGTCACTTTCATTCTCGTGCTCGTCCCGCTCCCGTGGCATCTCCAAGGTGCGTAAGATGATCGTGAAGTACGAGAGGGATGCTGATGTCCTCTGTGCACGCAGCTTGGAACAGCGGGGTCTGTATTTATATCGGCTGGGTTGCTGTCGGGAGCATCATCCTCTACGTGGACGCGGTCGTGTGGAATGGCAATATCAACGATCCTATGCCTGCGTGGTGCGACTTCAGTGCGTACACAACACTCTCTAGTATGAGCGAGTTCGCTAACTTAGTGATCGTATAGGCGGACGTATCATGGTCGCCGTACCCTATGGACTCGAGGCCGCGACGCTCTGCATACAGCGTCGGCTTTACCATATTGTCCGCTCTAGTGACGTGTCCTCCAAGACGAGTGTGCGTACTGCTCGGCGTTCGTGGCATCCTCTACATGCTTAAATCCCCTTCAGAAGCGACGCTGGGTGATCGTCGATGTGCTCATCGCCGTGGTCCTTCCTTGTGTTCTCATGGGTCTACGTGAGCACGAACGATGTCCTTTCGGTCTTCGCTGTCTAATGTGGTTTCAGAGTACATCGTGCAGGGTCACCGATATGATATTTACGAAAACTATGGTTGCATGCTCAATACCTATATGACTGGCCCTGCCGTCCTTATCCTACGCGGACCTCCTATAATCCTTGGTGTAATAGCCGGCGTATATTGCGGTACGTCTGGACATCCCTATCTCCGTACGCACTTGCTGACACTCAACAAACATCCAGTGCTCCTCATTCGCATCTTCACACAGAAGCGTCGAAGGGCGAACACAGGCCCCATCTCCCGCGGCATATGCTTGCGACTCATCATGCTGTCCACCGCCACCCTCCTCTTCACCGTCTCCCTCAACCTCTATACTCTCATTGAGACCACACGGTACGGTCTCGCTACGTGGATCTCGTGGGACGACACGCACTACGATTTCTGGCGCGTGGAGGCGTATACGGATGAGGTGTGGAGGGCGGCGCCAGGCGCTGGTGGGCTGGAAGTGTCGAGGTGGATGTTCGTCATCGCTGGGCTTGTCGTGTTTGCGTTCTTTGGCTTGGGAGAGGAGGCGAGGAAGCACTATCGCTCTGCAATCGTGCAGTTCCAGATGCAGTTGGCGATCTGGCGCAAAGCATGGCGAGTATCTGTTGTGAAAGTTATGAGCGCGTTGGCTGACATCTTGCAGGAGTGAGAAAGTCAACTCCAAGCTGATCAAGAAGCCAAGCACCGTCTCGTACCTCCGTCCAAGAGCGGCGCATGACGAGAAGTTCCTCCGGGACGACACGATCACGATCAGCCGCCACATCGAGAGCCTCGCGCAGTCGACTACGAAGACACTCTGCGCCTCAGAGACGTCCATGGACGACCACAAGACGATCGACCTCTCGTCCCTTCGCGTCGGCCTCCTCACGCCCAAGTTCGACGTCGACCCGGCGAAGCCTTTGCCCGTCACGCCCCGTGCCTCTATCCGCATGAGCGCCATCCCCGAGATCATCGTCGAAGACTCGCGCGCGTCGACGCCAGTCCCAACCCAAACCCCAACCCCACCCACAATCCAGACCGTCGACCAGCCCCGGCGGCCACAAGTATCGACCTACGACCTCTTCCCACCCATGTCTGCGTACAGCACGACGACGAAGGGCGCGCCCTCGACCGCGCCCTCGATATACAGCCAGCCCTCGATGCCTGATCTGAGGCAGCATTACCGCCGCCAGTCCTCGCCGCCACCGGTGCCGGCGCCGGATACGTCGCGGTCGAGCCAGTCGTTCCTTGAGATTCAAACACCTGTGCCGGAGCCTGCGCATCTAAGGGTGGATCCGCCGGATTACTCGGATTTTAGCGCAGTATAGATTAAGACTCGGTACTCAGTTCTTCTCATCACACCTCTCCTTACTTCTGGGTTTCTCGGTCGGTCGTGTAGCATACCTGTCTCTCACCTAACTTGCGTTCCGTATCTATAATTCGAGTTATTCCTCTGTAGCATTAGCCTAACGTACACGTATCTCTAGACATGTCTTTTCATACCCAATCTATACATCATCTGAAGCGAGCGAGCGAGCTGTCTTGGCAACAGGTCGCAAGCCAAGTGTCTTCAAGTTGAGGATAAGGATATGGCTTCATTGCCAGTGTTATCACGTAAGTATGGATGCAGGCCATCGCCCCTTCCTACATAAGATGATTATGGGACATGTAAGTAATCTATAGGTTTTCCAAGCAATAACGATACTGCATACTCCATGCATATGCATATTGCCTAGCCTCGCCTCGCGTTATCCGCAGCGATAGCCTGCAAGGTCTTCCTCGCGCGCCGAACGTTGCCATACAGGGCCTGCGACAGAGCGTCTCCCGTCAAGGTGATGATGAGCCCTTCGTCCATCAGCCATTTGGCGTATCTGCGCCAGGCTTCGACGCCCCGGTTGGTACGAGGGGCTTTCTTAGCGCGCTTAGGCTTGTCG
>JAMQCK010000362.1:0-26141 GCA_024196135.1 Pleurotus ostreatus/Saccharomyces cerevisiae fusant | reverse complement strand
AGGCAAGGACGAGGGGTTCTGGAGGGACATATAACTAGAAACATACGTAGGGGTCTCTGGCTCAACGAGGGCGGCGGGTTGGGACGCGGAATCGAGAGTGACGGTGGCAAAGGCGTGCGAGAAGTCGTCGGAAGGCAGTGCGCGAGAAATCGCCCTAGGCGGGTGCGAGATCGGAGTCGGGTACGCGGGCGGGGCGGTCGGGAAGGGCGAGCCGTGCTCAGAGCGTCCGAAGAACGGATTGTTCATCGTTAAGAAAGGCGAGTCGTATAAAATCCCCAGGAAGTCGTCCAGTGAGTTCCAAAAGGCAGTTCCGGATGGCTTAAGGGCTCATAACCTGCTGGAAGCTGCGATCTGGCTGGATGACGGACAGTCTCAGTCGTCGGGGTATGGGACAAACGACTGATATAATCACCTGGATGACGGACAGTCTAATCCAGTGAGTAGGGAGTAGGTACCATATGTATGAGAACTCACCTCAGTCGTCGGGGTATGGGACAAACAACTGAGGTGATCGGTGGCTACGAATCGTATATAAAGCCCGGAAATGGATCACGTGCTGTCAGGAGACAAGCGCGTGGTTCAGCATCTTGGACGTCTAGTGTGGGACACGCGAGCAGAAAATCTGTTGCATATGTTTGACCGTATATTTTGTCATTTGCTTGCTATTTACATTGCTCCTTCTTTCTAACTTGCTTCCCCTCTTATTTTGCATGTATCTATAGCTCTCAGGACCCTTTCAAAAGTCGAACATAACGTCGGGGAGTGCCGGTAGCTGCACGTGAGGAGGCTGCGCCGGTGAGGGCGGCCCGCCGGGCCCCGGCCTCGTTCGATCGGGTGCATTGTGGCGGTTGACTGTGGTCAACAATGAGCGTAAACGCCAGCAACGGCTCTTCTTCAACTCAACCGCAATGGGGCAGAGGTCCGCCATTTCCCCGCTGAATGTCAGTTGAACACCCCGCTGATAGTCCTTATTCTGCCCTGTGCTTCCCCAAACCTCCCCGAACTGAAATGAACCCGAATCTAATCGCCACGAATACTGACGTGCTATGCAACGCGGACCTCCTCAGTGCTGACCACTGGCGGGACTGACTGGTGTGTTGCCATTGACCATGACTGTAGCTAGGCTAATCCTCGTGCAGGGCGAAACTCGGGCGGAAGGACAGGGTCAAGGCCGCGGAAGGTGTCGAGCCGGAGTACGTCCCCTGTCAATGTTCCCCGCGCGCTTCCCCGCTCATCCCTAGTAGGAACCCCGACCTCCTCGAACCCCACATCCTCCGCTCACTGAGCAATGTGCGCGCCGTTTCCGTCCACACCTCCTGCTGCAGCTGCCACAACGTCGTCATTGACGCCGACGGCTCGGCCTGGCTATTTGGCCGTAACGCCCACGGGCAGCTCGGCGTACCCGGTACTGCCATCTCGGAGAACGCGCCGCGGCGGGTGACCCCCAGGGAATTGGGCGCGTCGCCGACTGCGCGCTTTGTTCACGCTGCGTGCGGCCGCTATCACACGCTCTTGGTCGCGGACGAAGGGCAAGTATGGGCGGCGGGGGCAAACACGCTCGGTCAGGTGAGCGCGTCTGTGCATGGCGTTCATTGGCGGGTAGCTGAGTCTCGACATCTTTCGTCTAGTGCGGGCAGGATGTATGCCCCGAGATCAACAAGTTCAAGCGAGTATCTGTTCTGGACCGCGAAGATAACGAGGAGCATGTCGTCAAGGCTGCCGCCGGAATCTCCTTCAGCGTCGTCCTTACCAAGTCAGGCAAATGTACGTCGCTCGTGCTGCCGTCATTCCATGTCGCTAACTGTATGTGCCTTGCGTCTCCGTGGTTCCCTTTCTATCATTCCGCCTTCTTTCGCCCGCCCAAATTCCACATTGGATGGAATGCCTCTTCTTCGTGAATATCCGGTACTTCAGTGTATGCCTTTGGAAGTGCCGAGAAGGGTCAATTGGGTAACGGTGACACGGGCGAGCGTCTCGCAACCGGTCAACGAGTAGTCTTCGGAATCGAAACTGTACCACGTATGCACTCGACCTACCCGCCTTCGCATAAATCAGACGCTGACCGTGCCCGCTTCGTGACCTTTCCCCGTCACACATTCCCCTTCTATCTTAGTTCTCATCAAAGAGCTTGCGAATCGCACCATCGTGGACGTCTCCGCGGGCCAGCAACATTGTATCGCCATCGACGATGCCGGGTGCGTGCCGCGCGGGCTGCTTATTTGTGTATAGCCTCTGACTCACATGTTTCCCCGTATAGTGTGGTCTTTGTGTGGGGATATAACGGGTACTGCCGCCTCGGCCTTGGAGACCAGAAGGACCGGTTGAAGCCCGTTGTCGTGCCACACGTGGGTCGACTCGGATAATACTGCCGGCGCATGCAATTGACCTTGATTTTCCAGTTCGCTGGTCCCAAGGAAATTTCCATGGGCTCGCTCGTTACTGCAGGCCCGACGAACAGCGTCGTGGTCGATAAGCAGGGCGTGTACTATATGGCGGGCAAGGTAGACATCTCTTCCTTGTATATAATATCCTCTGGACGTGTTGGCTGAATGGTATCCGACAGTGGAAGAACAGCGGCGAAGGCGAGTACACAGTGGCCCTTCGTATGCGCCCGGAATTTTGGCTCATATAATCGGATAGGCTCCGTCGGCTCCCCGTGGACGTACTTCAAACCGATACAGGACATCATGTGCGTTGAACCTTCTCTTCTATCAACCACCCTTCGCCATTCAGCTCCTCGCACAAACATTGACCCTTCGTCTACCTGACCTGGACTAACGACTGGTTCAGGGCATGCAGGACAACGCACGTCTCTTGCGGTGGCGTGACTCACTTTGTGCTCACGCCCAACGACGAAGCTGGGCATGAAGGAAAGAATATGACCGTTTGCTGGGGTCAGAATGCCGCCAATGGTAGGTGATGCTTCCTGAGCTCAGCTCAACGCCTTCAGCTATAAACAACCGGATCCAAACGAACACGAGCTAATCAGCTTCTTTGAAGGCGAGCTTGGCCTCGGACCCGACGAGAACAAGAGCGCAACGAAGGCAACGAAGAACAAGCCGTTGTTAGAGGTCGATGTCATTGAGTATGCTCTCGTCATCCTCGTCTCCCAATTTCCTTTGCCTAACGAATGATCTCAAGCGTCGCTGCTGGACAACATACGACACTGTTCATCGCACGGCCTAGCGACGAATTGTCGGACCGTCCCAGACACCCCTTCGACGTCGACGCGCCGGAGGCATGCTTAGGGTGCGGAAAGGCGTCAGAAGACGATGAGCTCCTCGAGTGTGAGAAGGTGGGTTCCTGCTCATCCTCGCGCGAATGGCCGGCCCTCATCGAGTGGATTCCCAGTGCGACGCGCCCTACCATCTCACCTGCTTAAATCCGCCGTTGAGCGCGGTCCCTGAAGGCGAGTGGTTCTGCCCCAAATGTATCGCTACACCCGGTGCGCCTGTCGGCCGCTGGGCCCAGCTTGCGGAAGCACAGGCGGGTGCAAAGCGCAAGGCGCCCGTCGACGATGCTGGTGAGTTTGCTTGTGGTCCTCGCCGTGACCGACGATTTGACGTCCGCGCTTTGCAGCATACAAGAAGGCCCGCCAGTGATGGCATGGTAATTGAAAGAAGCTTGGAAACGGTCAAGGAATGAGGATTCTTGGCGAAGCACAACGGACAGGAGAGGACATCGTTCTTGATAGCAATCCGGTTTTACGAACGACGCTGGACGTGTTAGTCAGATGATTCGGATACTATCTTTCTTGCCTTTGACCTATCCCCCATGCATATATATGTTGTATGTATGTGTACGCAATATGTATCCTCATCTCTGCGTACATCCGTTTTGCAGTTAGTTGGTCCTAGTGGTCCAGCCATCACCGGCATCACCGGCCGCGTGTTCGCAACGTGACAAGCAGGCATTTGGCCTGCGTTTGTTTCTTGCCTCTTACCATCATCGCAGCACACTCGCGAACTCCCGCCATCCATTGCGCCTTACACTCCCCTGGCTCACCCTTCGCCAATGGAGCGTGCCCAGCGCCTGGAAGTCCTGGCAGAACGCGCTGCGCCACTCGCTGATCTTCAGCTCCTGCGGTCCGGACATCTACCCTCCGCAGGACATGCCGAAGCGTTACGAATCATCATCATAGAACTTGAGGGTATCATCGACTGCTTAAAGGAGAACATACGAGCGTGCCGTTCGCGCGAGGCTCTCGCGTTGGCAGCTACCGACACGACGCTAAAAGCAGCTAGCGATGTCGACTCTCTTAGGGAGGACAGAACGCGGGCGCAGAGGCTATTGCGCCTGTGCAAAGCTATCATGGCACCCATCCGAAAGATGCCTATGGAAATTATGGTGGAGATCTTCAACCAAGTGCTAGACAACATGGATTTCCTCCCAGACGATCTGCACTGCATCTCCACTGTCAACTTCACCTGGCGCACCATCGTCTTATCGACGCCACAGCTGTGGTCAACAGTTCTCCTCCATTTCTACTCGGTCACAGATAGTATCCCGGAATATCGCCGATTCGCAATTGCTCGTGCTCAACTACGCTTGTCGGCCGATTGCCCTTTACGCCTACGCATCTTGGTGTATGACAAGCACGTTGAGCTTGTGCGGAATAGCGACGTATGGAAGGAAATATGTGCGCAATCACATCGCTGGAAAACCGCAGAGATTCGGACAATGAACAGCCCCACTTTTTGGCAAAATCACCCGCCCCTTTCCTTCCCTGCCCTGGAGACGCTGACGCTGCAAAGCCCGGGTCCTCATGCGCTCTTCTTGATGCTAGCAGATGCGCCACGCCTGCGCAACCTTAGCATCGGGCAATCTGACCAGGAGATGGCCCGTGAGGTCCAGCGTCTGCCGAATCTGGCGCTTACCAGTCTATTTCTACGTGCAATGCTGCTGACGGACTGTCTGTACATCATCCGACAATCGGCGCCAACCCTGCAGACGATGGAAATTCTGGTCACCGCCGTCACCGTTGGCGAGCTTCGCCGGTGGAAGTCTCTCAAATACGACGAACCCGTGGAGCTACCTATGCTGCAGACACTGCGTCTCACCCACGATAGCACACATCGGTTCCTTTGCCAGTCGTTGACGGTGCCGGCTCTGCACGACCTTGCCATAGAAAATCTACAGCTAGACACCTGTGACGTGCCTAGCATTCTGCAGATGGTGCACCGGTCGTCCGCTCTGGTGACTACCTTCTCTGTAAAGCCGAGAATCATCGCAGCCACTTCGCAAAGGAGTTGCGAATACGTGGCGGGTACCATGGTCGACTTGCTTCGGGGCCTCCCGGCTATTGTGGAGCTGAAGATCGACGCAGAGTGTCGGCGCGATTACCTGACCGACAGTTTCTTCCGCGACCTGACCCCCTCGCTATACAATCCTGATTCCGCACTCCCCGATCTTCGATCTCTTTCCGTTGTCATCTCTATCCTCAAGGACCGGTACGACGACGAAGATCGTTCCCTAGAAGACGTTACGCAAGCTCTGTACGGCTTCCGAGCGACAGATTGTGTCGTAAATGGCATTCTGTACCCTGCATTGGAGAGGCGAGAGATAACGCGATCTCCGATTGACATATACTTGTGAGTGGCAGCGAGTCGTCGTCTTTCACCGCTGTGTCTGAGCAATGTTATGACAGCGACGAAAAAAACCTCAACTCGAGTGGCGTACAGAGAGAAAGTGACGAGAAAGAGAAACACGGTGACTCCAGCGACAGCGAGGGCGGTACTGAAACCGACTACACAATGGACGATTCCGATGAAGAATCCTCAGATGATGGCTATTAGTCTCGACTTGATCTTGAAGTTTGTTGATTGATTCTTCGTACGCCTCTTCTCTCGTATGTTCAGCTCAGCTCTAGTTGGTATGTAGAGAGAGTGAAGCGTGCAATGGTTTGCATCTAGGTCAATGCTTCCAGACATCGTAGGCTCAGCAAACCTGGTACCCTCCCAATCGGATATGGTGTAACGGCTAACATTGCCGCCTCTCACGCGGCAGCTCGGGGTTCGATTCCCCGTATCCGAAGTCAACTTTTTTCTGCTTTCCGAAGGTTCTCTCGCCTTTCACAAACGCGCCGATTGTGCGATTCGGCCAGTCACAACTAACGACTTGAGGCAGGATAGCGAACTTGTCCATCCGCGATTGATGTACTTATGACTTTTGCGCGACTACATGATGAATCACCTGATTCCCTGCCACTTGGCCACAGTCGCAGAACAAGAAAGCAAAGCATACCTTACTACACGCACTACATAAATACCAAGATAACTACTAATACACAGTCTTGTCCTGCAAGCGCCACCTCCCGAGCGGTCCCCACCACCACATCGACTGCCGCACCGGCTCTGGGTCGGGGGCGCCAACACCCACACTGGCTATTGTTGGCGGCGACACAGAGATTCGTCTTCTGCGTTGCTCCTCTTCTTCCTCGTGGACGTGCGGACTTCGTCTCCTTGCGCGGCCTTCCGATGAGCTGTCACCAGCCCCGTCCGCGCCTTCCCTGGTGCTTTGAGCATCTGGATGACCGCTGGCGTCTCCGTCAATCCTTCCATGACCTTCCTCCTCGCCGGACGACTTCGGCTCGTCCTCGCCTGAGGACTTCGGTTCGCCGTCTTCATCCTCGAACGACGCCGCCGCGGACGACCGCATCGGCATCCGGCCCACGCCAAATCCCCGCCTTTCCGCATCCACAATCTTCGCGCGCTCCATCTCGCGGATGCGCTCCATGCGCTCCGCCGCCTGCGCGCGGGCAGCCGCCGTATGTGCGCGCCGGAGCCGCGCGAACCAGCGGTGCACGGCCTTCGGGAAGATGCGCGGGAGGACGAGCGTCCCGGTGGACCCGCTCGACGCGGTGCTCTCCGCCGCGGCGCGCTCCGTCTCCTCGGGCGTCCGATCGTGCTCCTCGCTGTCTTCCTCGCGCCGAGGGTGCTGCGCGGGCCCGAAGACGCCAGACACGCCCCGCCACATCGTCCTGGCCCGTGCTTTGTGATCTTCGCGCCGGACGCGCGCTTCCTGGCGCCTCCGTTCGCGCTTTGCGCGCTTGCGCTCGCGGCGGGCCATATCTTCTTCCTCGTCTTCGCCCCGCAGGCCCGATCCGCTTCCCGCGCCGACCCACCACCACCAGCCGAGGAAGGACTGCCAGAGGATGACGGCCCAGATGAGGCCCGGGAGCCAGACATACTCCTCTTCGCGGGGAACGTAGAGGATGTTCAGGCCGGTTTGCACGATAGCGAGGGTCAGGGCGGCCGCGCCAAAGGCTGCGGTGCCGCCATCCGTGCGCCAGGCTTGTCTGCGGTTGACGAGAAGGCCCCAGATGAAGAGGGATGCGGTGAAGAGGAGGGAGAGGGTGGCGTTGCAGACATTACGTATTGCAGACGCGATATCGGTGACCTTCGTGTTCTGACTGATGGGGACGAGCTGCATGACGGAGGCAACGACGGCCATAGGACCTATAGGTCGATGAGTATCACATGCGTCACGACGGGGGTCGCACTCACCAAGAAGGAAGAGGATCAGGCGGGCTTCGAGGCGGGAGGGGAAGAGTAAGGTCAAGAATTGGATGTGCGTGATCTGCATACAAATGAGTACGAGCTTGCGAGAGGGTGCGCGAGTACGCACCTGGATCAGCGCCGAAGTGAAGGCATTCATGACAAGCCAGGTTGCGCGCTCAGGGAGGGTCCACCCAGTGTCCTCCGCCGCATCGTTCCCAATGGACAGGTCTAGCGGGGGTACGTTGACCGCGATGTAGCTGAGCATGTACGGCCATTGCTTGCTCTCGTCTATCGTGGCTGACAGAACGACATGGAGCGTCGCGATGAGGGATATAAGCAGTGTCGTCACGCCTGAGACTTGCAAGACGTAGTTGACGGGTGCGAGGGACCAGTGGTAGGTAGCGGTGAAGATGAGATGGATGAATAGGACAGCCACGAGGGTAAATACAACTCCAGTGACGAGGATTTGTACAGGGAGGGAACGGGGGAACGCAGGGCGGTACTGGAGGTAGGGATCGGTCGTGTACCTGCAGAGTGTCGGTCGAAGAACGGAGAAAAGGGACAACGCGACGCACTCTTGGGCCTGATAGTCATAAGTCTCATTGTCATCGTCGTCATCATCATCGTCAACATCGTCCGCTTTCACAACTACAACGAGTAGGGCGAAGAGAAGAGCTAACAGGAGAAGAATCCGCCGTCTTTGGCCCATCTTGCTTCTGTCTTGTCGAATTCGGTCTGAGGGTCGAGCAGAGGTTGAGGTAGTGAGTATACGGCGGAGGATGGCGCGTTCCGGATCTTCAGGTCATCAATTGTGAGTAGCTTGCATGAACACGAGCAGATGGCGGGAGGGAAGAGTTGAGCTCATGGCTCGGACGGCGGGCCGGTCGGCAAGTTCTCTGTCACGCCGATGTCACGGTAAGGAAGTTCGACTTGATCAACCCCCGTCATGCGGCTGCTGTGTAGACTCCTACCTTATCTCTCTCTACTCTGGCTCTGCAGAGGACCGGAATCAATGAAGAATTATCTGCGTTCTTTGCGGTCCTGGACTAGGGTCACCGACCGCACCATCAGTCATCTTGACCCGCTTCTTTGATATCCTTTCTATTCGCAATGAATCGCTATCGCTTCACCTACGTCTCGTCAAGATGAGCTCTCAAAACTCCCGTCACCGTGTCCCTTGCTCCTTCGACAATCATTCTGAGTGAGCCCACGACTCATCCTTGGGACGGTCGACTCGCCGTTAGCATCACATCTGTCAAGCTCGTATACGGCTCGTCACCGTGGCACCGGCCTTCCCTGCATACCGCCCATGGATGTACTCCCTCTGATGGGACTACACTGCTACTTGACCGGCTACCATCAGCTTGAATATGATTGAGACGACTGATGTGTGGCTCGCCGTCATCGCCTGGGCGCTATTGTATCATGGGATCTCTCATTTGACAGTTGACTCGGACTTGAAAATCATCACGAAAGGGCGCTGCGCCCATAGAACTTCTACCCGTACTGTATAAGACCTTACCCGTGCGATCTGCCTTCGCAGTTCTCTTCACCTCCACAGTCAAGTTACTTATGATGACGAAGAACACGGACTCAATATACCGGCCTCTATCCCCTGACGATGTCTATGCAATGAAGTATATTGCGATCGAGCGCTGCTTCGATTTCGCTCTCTATGGTGCGTTAATGACTTCTGAATTTGAAGGGCTCGCGCTTACTTTTGCGTCGGTTGGCGGGCAGGTGTGCAGGTGACACTCACCATCGCATCAAGCATCATACTTGCGTGAGTGCGAGCGAAACTGCCGCGTTCTAGGTCTGATCATCGCGTAGGCGACGGCACGGACGCTCACACTTCACACTGGCGGCCATACTGGGACTCTTCCTGTCTTCAACCATTTCAACCGTGGCTGCGACATTGTTCTTCTATATCCAGCTTTCGGTACCACCCGACGATAATGAACACAGTCTTGTGATATCGTTGTATCGCCTCAACATTCTTCAGGGAGTATTCCGCGTCTTGAATGTGCGTTGCATGTATGGCCAATCATCGGCGTCACTGACAGGATACAGTACGTTCTCAGCGACGCTGTGCTTGTTTGGCGTGCATGGTGTTTGTGGCCAGACAGTCGCCTTGTGAAAGGGTTAGTATTATTCCTCATGGGCGGGACCATAAGTGAGCATTACATTGGCATACACAGATCTGTCGCTCACAATCCACCAGTAGGAAGCGTTGCGGAGCTGACATGGCTTTACTGTCCAGGTCCGGCTCTTGTGGGTACATTAGAGACCACGAGCCAATTGCTCACTGTGCTCGTTCCCCTCCTGACTACCAATGTCGTTGCAACTCTACTCATCGGAACGAAGGTCCTGTGAGTGTACTAAATAATCACTCTATTCAATACTGACTGCTGTTAGGTATTATTGCCGACAAATCAAGGGCCGCCTGGGACTTTTCACGCAAAAAACACAGGGCGAAATGGTGCTTGTGTTGCTCCTTGAGTCGGGTGTTGCATACATACTCTTCTGGGTATGCTTTCTTCCGTGGATGATCTGCCTTCAGATTTACACCAGTGCCAGATTGTCGAATTTGTCTTGTCTACCGTCGCAGTTAACAGCGAGTTTTCCGCAGCATTGATCTATGGCAGCGTCTCTTATCACATCGCGGTACGTCCTGTAGACTGCTTTGAATCTTTTCAACTGACTCGCGAGCTCTTCTTAGGGGATCTATCCAACATTGGTCTTGTTCGTCGCCATACAAGGCACAACGGAGTCCCTGCTCAGCGTGCAAGTATCACAAGCCATGCGCTTCGGGGGAACTGCGCCTAAGCCGCACGAAGCAGCGCGCAATGCGGGCGCGGCAGTGGACTCGCTGACCGAGGATCCTGGAGACCCCCTTGTCGATACTAGGTCTAGAGAGGGCCAGCGCTTCGCGTGGCGTGCGGTGGGGTAGTCTAACAAGGGGAGTTCTTCCTGATATGTGCAGGTTGCCATATGTCAGGCTCAAATTGACATCTTTGTTCTCTATCCACATGTGAAGGCTGCTCAACATGCAATATGGACAGCTCATCTACAATACTTGACCAATCGGACTAGAACATATTGACCGAGCAGTCAAAACATACATGTGATGGTCCTACAGTCCTACAGTTTTATAGCAACACACCGACACACCGCGCTTCGCGCGGCGTCGGTGTATTGCAAGGTTACAATCGATCATTCAAAGCATTATGGCCATCAAACAGCCACACCCACTAAGCAGGCATACACCACAAAGAGGTGTCCTGACAAAGCTAGGGGTATGATCAGGCTTTCGATCAGTATTCAAACATAACCTGATCGGGTAATATGGATCTGGCTAACAGATACCTGATCGGGTAATAGGTATGCCCGATCTGGCTAACAAACACCTGATCACCTGTTTCTACAGCGACACCCCGACACGCCGCGCTTTGCGCGGCGTCGGTGTGTCGCAAGGGCTGCCGACTTCAGCAACATGCCCCTGGAAAGTCCCTGGAAAGTCCCGAGGTCAAATACGTTGATGAAGATTCGGTATTCAAGCAGCGGGAAGACGAGCCTACAATTATCATAACGGCAACACTCTGTCCACTCCTAGAGCGTAGTAAGACTCCCGCACGCATCATTGCCTCGAGCTGTACACTGGAGGACCTCGAGCACTACGCCGAGGAGCGTGAGCAGCGAAGGACCGTATCACATGAGACAGCAATGAATGTAGAGTAATGTTTAGTGTTCTCTTCGCCTGCTCGAGCGCAAGTACAATTAGCGATGCCATGAATCTATATACAGCACGAACTTTCAAACGACGGGGGACGTAGTCGATGGACGGGATTCGAGATGGACGCTGGGGACAAGGACGATCGGGAGCAGCGGACCGGTAACCCCGCCGGTAAACCGGGCGCTTATTGTTGGGCGCTTGTTGCTCCCAGCCGTCATCATCGTTCCCCACGTCGCCTCTTGTCGCGCCCATTGTCACCTCCCCTGCAACGTATTACTTCTCTGCGCCCCCGCGCGCGTCCAATGCTATCTGAACAATGTGAATTCTGCTGAATTTCCCTAGAGTAGCCTTATTCTAGAGTACACGCGTCGCTTCCGGTAGAAACAGCGCTATGCTGTGCCCCCGTATGCGTCAAGGTTCAGAGAGCGCGGCGCGCACAACTCGTGATTCCTCCCGAAGAGTGCGCGCAAGTCGCGCAGATCAGGCACAATGACGGGGCGACTTGGCAAGTTGTCGACTCCGTGCAACCCTTGGCCCTTCGGCAACACCTTCGACTTCTTTTCGACCCTGTCCGCCATGTTCGCCGCTCCACCTCTCCGTCTCTGTCGTCTGTGTCCGCGAGAGATCCGCTGACCTCCGCTGACCCCTTTCCACCAACTCCCGCTCTCAGTCCGGCTGAGCGGCGAGCAGCGAGCGCATCCCCCTTCGACTGGCTCATTGCCGACGACTTTTGCCTTGATTTCGACCTCCACCCTCATCCTTCTTATCACCCGCTGTATCATCCTCCTCATTGCCGCACTTCACCTCGCCTTCTACTTGATTTTGGGACCGGGTTGAGCGTTGAGTATATAGATCTTCGTCCACCGAGCGGGCTACTCCCGGGCGTGCTACAATTTTCTGACCACGGATTTCGCGTGCTCAGAACGATTCAGGCTGTATCTCATGCACGCTTCGACACGACAGATCTTCGCTTGACGAGCAAGCCTTCGACACTCTCAACCATTTCTGTATCTCACCCGATGCTTTTCGTCTATTGCTTCATATGCTGATTCCAGCATTGAGTACTCGGGTTTTCATCTCGTCAGGTGCGTGTTCGAATTTCCGCACCTCCACTTCATGTCTGACGAGTTTGCAGACCCTCTCCGCCCCAATATCGCCGTGAAGCAATGTATTTTCATCCGCCGAGCGCCTCGAACTTCACTGTAGCATCCTCCTCATCCCGCGTCATTTCTCGTTGAGCTTTTCGTATTTCCGCCTCGCCCCACAGTTTCTTGAGCTGTCCCGCCTCGCCGGTGCCGTTGAGTCACTTCCCTGTCTCCCGAGTACCCCCACTTGGCGTTGGGTATATAGAACTTTGTCTGCCAAGCAGCCATCAGCCTTATGTACTTGCTTACTGACTCGTCAGTCTCATGCCTCCATCCTGCCGTGCACGCTCGCCACTCCCCTATCACCCCCAACAGTTACAACGCGTTGCTCGCCATCCCCTTGAGTGCTGAGCGCTTTCTCGCAGCTTCAGCCCGTCAAGGGGCCCGTGTGCGAGGGGGTGGGCGCTAAACACCTATGAAATTTCATGCCGCTTCACCGCCCTATAACATCACTTGAGGAGACGAATTCAAGAATAAGGCCAGGGAGAGCGACGAGAGCGAAGCAGGTCTACGAGCACACGGACATCACCGGTCGACGCGAGTTCAGGCTGCAGTTCAAGTTCAGGTTCGCATGGACGTCACCTGTCGTGCCACGTGCGAGTTTGATCAACGTAACGTGCGAAGACGGCGACAAGTTGGCTACAAGCCTCCTCCTCCTCCCCATCGTGCTGCCCTTTCTCGCTCCTTGAACACCCCTGGGAGAGTCCGATCGCTGCTACTACTGGCATCGATGCGCTTGACAGTGCTCTCTTTCGGGCGCGAACGCGCCAAATCTCGAAGATCCGTGGCAATTGCAAGTACATTGGAGTCCCCTCGCAGAGCGCAATACGTGCGTCCTTGTCGCCTATTGCGACTCTTTCACAGACTGAACTGATAACAGATACATTGTCCCACAACAATACATGCCGGCGAACTGGAACTGACTCGCTCGGCTAGGTACCTCCCCACTCTCGGCTCCGGACTCCTCTTCCCCACCCTCCGTGTCGCCCATGACCACCGTGCAGTCCATGAGCCCCACCCCCGCGTCCCACTTTGTCCGCTTCAACCCCTTCAAGACGTCGTCTGCCAAACCCTTTGCCCCACCGAGCCCCGAGCCCGCGTACATCCTCGTACAATGGCCCCGTCGAGCCTCCCGCCACGCTCTGCGCGCCCGCGCCGCCCGACAGCCAAGCCAGGGACAGCTGGGGCGACCTCAAGATCGACGCGTCGCGCGCGAACACGCACTTGGCGGGCGAGTGGGGGTGCCGGACGCGGACACGGAGTGGCAGTTGCGGTACGATGGGGAGGTGATCAACATCGCGAGCGAGGCGCTCGCGCAGACGCGCGCGAACCAGGCCCACAACTAACCGTTGTCGTCACTGTGTGCCTCGAACGCCGCCTACCAAACAACCTAGATCGATTCACCTGCGCCATCCCCTAGTCCATCGACGGAGAGTCCCCACCACTTTCCTCCAAGCCCGCAGCATCTCTCTCCGCACCCTCGACCCTCGTCCTCCCCTCGCCCTGGCAAACTTACAAAGTCACCCAAGAGTTGGCGCAGCATCACCAACTTGATCGCAGCTGCGTTCTTCAGCTCAAGGAAAGGTGCTGCATCCGTGCCGACGTTGCCGTGACACCTGCGCCCCGAGGCGTCGTCATCGACGATGCACGAGCAGTCGTACTTCTCCAACCCTGTTCTCGAGCCGATACCGGACAACTTGCGAAGACCGAGTCCAGATGGGTCGCGTTCCTCGATAGATAGCATGAAGAAGATGCGCGCCCCAACTCCCGACGTACTGCGCTCCCCACCGCGCAATCTCCAGCTCAGCGTGTCGGCGGAGTGGAGCTCTGCACCCCGCACGTGCCTCGATAGCTACGCACTGAGGGTGAGGGCAAAGGTGGACAGTTACCAGCCTGCCGCGTACCTCACGCCTCCGTCTCTCGTACAACCGGCGACGCACTCTAACCCTCGCCCTCCCTCTCGCCCTCCTCCCTCATGCCGTCTCCTCGACGACCTGCCACGCACGACGACACGGGAGACATGGAGGAGTTGTTTTCCCCCCTCTCCCCTCTCCTCCTTCTCCCCTCTCCTTTTCCTTTCCCCCTTTCTCTCCTTCTCCCCTCCTTTTTTCCTTGAGATAAGCGACGGGAGGTAGTGGAAAGGAGTGGGTGCGAACGTGAATGTGGAGGCGAAGGCTTTCGCTCGTGGGTGGGGGATGGGCGAGGGAGGGGGAGATGGGACGAAGGGAAGGGAGGAAGGGGAAGGGGGTAAGAGGAGGTGGGGTGACGAAGGGAGGGAGGGGCGAGTTGAGAGTAGGCGAGGGGCGAGTTGAAAGTAGGGGAGGGACGTGCGACGGTGGGGGGAGTGAGGGAAGAAAACACGATGGCAAGGAGGGAGGGAGGGTTATGTTGGGAAGGGAGGGAGAGGCAAGAGTGGCCCGTCACGAGATCGAGGTGAGTGCTCGTTTGCGAAGCTGATATGCGGCGAGAGGGGCGCTGGCTACGTCGTCGAAGGGACAGGGGGTCGCGTCGTCAAAGGGGAGTGTTTCGCGCCGTTGAAGGGAGGGTGTTCCGCGCCGTCGAAGGGGGAGCGGGTTGCATTATGAAGGGGGAGCGGGTCGCATAGTGGAAGGGGATAAGGCTGGGGGGAGGGAGGCAATGAGAGGGAATTCGGGAAATGCGCACGGGCTGGGGGCGACGTGGGCGACAGGAAGGGTGCGCGCGACGGGAGGGGAGTGCGGGAGACATCGAGAGTCGCACGGACGACGTCGAGGGGGACTGCGGACGACTGTTTCGAGGGCTTGGAGGAGCTCGCGACGGTCCTCGTCGAGAACGTCAAGTGCATCGGCAAGTGGCCAATCATGCAGCTCAGCCCGCTGCCGAGGTACGCGGATGGGAGGATTATCTTGTTGGGCAATTCAGTGAGCAACGTTTTCTCGCTTCTAACTGGCTAGCGCCCTGCCTACATACACCTGTAGGCGCACGCTATGCCCCAGCACCTCGGCGGCGGCGCACCGGCGGTGAGAACAAGGCCCCCCTCTCCTCCCCCACCTCCTCGAGCACATTTCCGTAGATAGAGACAGTAGGTAGCGCGTGTACACGTAGATAGACACAATTACATGGTTTTCTCTGCACGAAACAAGCGAGAAGCGCGAGATAGACGAAGAGGGGGTAGGTGGAGGGGAGGAGGTGGGGGCATACACGAAGGGTGGGGGCACGAGCAGACGAGGTCTTACGGCGCGTCGAGAGCCGTCGTCGCAGTCGCTCGTCAGAGCTGGGGCTCACCGTGCAGTACTTGACGAAGGGGAGGGGTGGGGGAAGGCAAGGGCTTCCCCCGCTCTCTCGATTTTTCGTGGACTCGACAATTTTTTATTCGTCTATCTATGTCTAGTACACGACTACGTTATCTACCAGGAAGCTACGTATCTACTTCCCCACCGCTTTCCCCGATCGATTCAAAGCAAAAGGGCGCGCTAAGCGCCGAGGGGGGGGATGTCCCCCTCCCCCTCCCCTCGTTAAATCCCTCGTCGAAGCACTCGGGCTTGCTCATATCGTGAGAGCACTCGCATTCGAGCTCGCGCAAATGGATCTGATGAGACAGATGAGTATGGGGTGAGCAGAGGCGAGGGGTGGGAGGAAGGTGGGGGGGCTTATCTTAAGACCTCCCTCCCCCTTCGTCTCCTGCTCGAGGGTCGTCTTCTTCAAAGCGCGCTAAAACGCATCGTCGTGTTCTATGAGCAATGAGCAATCAGCTCGACAAAGTCAGCGAGATACAAGAGAAAGAAAAAGAGAAGGGAGGGGAGAAGGGGGCGAGACAATGGGAAAGGCCCTTCTCCCCCTCCCCCCCTCGTCTAGGTCGTCCTTGATGAGCTTGATGAAGCGCCCCGAGTCGCGCTCGAGCAAACGAGCCTGAGACAGATGAGTATGGGGACAGCGGGGGCGACGAGGCGCAGGGAAATGAGTGCTTACCTTCAACTCCCTGCCCGTCGCTCTCTGCACGCGAGGAATCGCTTTGAAAGGGCGACAAATCGCGTCGCTGTGCTCGGTGATTAGCCAGCGCGATGATGTGGTTGAGTTACGAGAAGATGAGGTAGAGTAGGGAGTGGAGGGCGAAAGGAAGGGAGGGGAAGTCAGGCGAGGGGGGAGGGATGAGAGCCCGATGCGCGAAATGCGTACCAATTGTATCTACAGCGCTTCTCGGTCGTCTTCTAGTGCTTGAGTAAGTCGAGCACCTGTAAGGTACGAGTGAGTAAGCTGAATAAAGGAGAGGGAAGGGATGCGAAGGGGGGAGGTGATGGAAGGGGAGGGAGGTAAGGGGAATATGATTGAAAAAGAAGGGGAATTAAGGGAAGGGTGGATTCGTTACTCACCGAAGCGATGATGCCCCTCCTTGAGCACATCGGCCTCAAAAGCGAAGCGAGCTCTTTCGAGCTCATCTCCCCTTGGTCCCCCTCGCCCCCTTCGACTTCTACAATGCAAACATAAGCAGTAGCACGAAGCGATAACAAGGAAAACTTACCAATGCTGCATCAAAACGCTTGGATGTGCCTGGGCGGCTGGAAGCGCATGGTAAGCGCCGCGGAGGACGCTCGAACAGAATTGTTGTCGATGTCTTGAGGGAGGGCATTGTCGAGGCACTGCGAGTGTATGAGCATCGAGTCCAAGGGGGCAAGTGACCAACGAAGCGTACCTCGATTCTTCGGGTGCCCGGTGAGGGGGGATGGATGGGGGCTTGGGTACATCATGTACAGTGTGTATCTCATCCTTCTAAGCAAAGAAACTATGTTAGAATGCAGGAAGTGGGGTTTAGGGTCAGAAACTCACCGTACCGCGTGCCGGCATAGTTTCCCCTGCCGTGGGTCGTAGGGTCGGCGTGCGTGGGGGTGGGTTCGCGGGGAGGTTCAGGGCGGCGGCGGGTACGCAGGGGCTGCGGGAACGTGGATCCTTGCTGAAAATATCAGCAACGACGCACAAAATTGACCGGGAAGTCGCTCACCTTCGTTCCCTCGCGCAGCAGCGTTCCTTCTCTCGACGGCATATCCCCGCCTATCCGGCCATACCGCGGCCTCTCGACGTCTGTTGCCGCGTCCCGAGATAGTCTACGTGCTCTGTACTTCCCCGCGTGTACTTTCGTCCTCGTCGTGCCGGCCTGATTTCGTGTTGACAGAGTTTCACCTTATTTTGTCGACGCGTTGACGGAGGGGCCAAGACCTCTCGTCCTGAGGTATCATGCATGTTCAGTCCGCTGCGCAACCACGAGACCGTGCGCCCTGTCGCTTCGCGCGCCGGCAACACTGCGAAATGGTTAGCGAGACTTTTCAAGTAAAGGAGCGTGGCGTACCTCAGCCTTCGCAGCACTCGCCCAGAAGCCCCGCGTATGCCTCCGGCGGTCGGGGATTCGCATAAGATCGCTGAATAAGTGGTCAGTCAGTGCTTTGTGTAATGAGATGGGTCGGGCGAGGGAAGTAGACTTTGAAGGTGTTGTACTCACCCGAAGGATGCCGAGACCTCAAGACGCGCACGGATGCGTCGAACGGCCGGCCGGCGCATCTCAGTAAGCCCAACATTGTGCAGCAGCCACAGATCCTGGTGGTCGACGCGCAGAACTAGCACAAGGTCAGCGAGCGTCGTGACTTGTCAAGACATGTTGCGTGCTTACCGATGAAGATTCCCCGCATCGTGGAGCGGCGGAGGCGGTCTTGATCATCGCGCCAGCTTGCATCGCGAGGGCATCGGCGACGGTTCCGAGCTCGTCGCGAGCGCTGAGTCGCAAGATCAGTCACATCCTACCATCGCACGAGGCCGCGCAGGACGGCGGCGAGGGCAATCCCCGAGGGAATACGAGGTATGTCGATGTAGCAGCAGCGTAACGAGCTCCTGGGCATGGTCAGGTAGGGAGTGGTGAGGAGGGAGGGCGGAGTTGCGAGAGGAGAGCGGTGGCGGGGGAGATAGCTTGATACATTGACGGCGCGCACGCAGTCATCGTCGAAGACACGACGTGCCGATCGCTGTCCTTCGGCACTGATCGGGTGACGCTACCGAGCGACGTGACGCGCGTCGCTACTCCAGAGTCAGACTCCGGCGCACAGTGTCATCGTTGTTCGCACCATCGGTCGCGCTTGAGGTGGAGTGGGGAGGTCGAGAAGCCGTTGGCAGTCAATTGGTGGCATGCGCGCAGGTGGCCGGGACACGCGCGGAAAAAGCGTGGGAAAGGGAGGGGGATGTCGATGACGACGATGACGCGAACCAGGCGAGTCGGCCGAAGGAATTCGGATCAAAGTCCGGCTCACCCGAAAGTCGTTCTGAAAACCCGGCGGGAAACGCATCCCAACAAACGGTGAGATAGTACCTTAGAGTTACTACCCCACCAATGGAAAGTCGGGACGCGAACGTGAGAAACATGTCCGAGTCCGGCTCATTCGACACTCGTAGTGGCCAGTCAGACCCTGCGTCGAGCGAGGGACCGCGCCCGGGATCGCGCGAGATGCACCTGGAACAAAAGGAGGGCATAGATGAGGTCGGAAGTGAGAGGCGTGCCATGTAAGGGTTGAGAGCTCGGGCGTCGAGACGGTCGCTCCAATATATGGGACTTGGCAATCTGAATTGGCCGTGTATGTTATCTTTCTTGACAGTATGTTCTATGCAATACACGCAGAGTTGTGGCGTATTCGCATGTGTTTATATATTTGCCTAGTTCTTATTGACGCAGCGCGGCGTTGTTGCCTAATGGGGTATGTCGCGACCTCGTGTTATGCACGCGGGCTTGCTTCAACTTGCACGCGCACGGATAGACCGACGCAGAGCTCGCGGTCTTGAATTTTTCTACGGACCCCGTGGCTTTCTATGCGCCGAAGTACTTGTATCGAGTGGGTTGACACTCGCGGACTTGCTGGTGGAGGGGATCAACGGATATCGGAAAAGTTCAAGAAATTATGCCCGCGGAAGGGCTATTGGATATGATACACGACGTGGGTATACAGTACAATTTAGATTTCTTCCTTCCTTCTCAATCGCGCGTCTACAAGTGGCGGTTGATGCTCTGCTTCCAATCGCCCTTGTTCTCACGCATCTCGCCTGGAGGACGTGTGAGTTGGTCCGCGACAGCCTCGCGATGACCGAGATACGTACCCGAATGCTGCTGGCTGCGGTCGCCAGTGACAGCGCCGACGACGGAGTCCTTCTTGCCGGTGACACGGTCGGCCGTGCCCTCGGTCCAACCCTGGGCGCGAGCGGCGTTGTACTCGCCCTTGCCCTCGGCATGCTCCATGCGGCCACGGTCAGCGGTGCCGCCGAGACCGAGCATGTTGCCGACCTACGTGTGGCGTCAGCTAAAGCGCAGGATATACGGGCGCGAGGGACTTACAGTCTCCTTCATGGAGCCCTTCTTCTCGTGGTACTGGCCAGAGGTCTTGGACGGAGAGGAAGACATGATGATGTTTGTTTGTTAAGTGAAGGATTTGCTTGTTGGACGTGAAGTGGGGAATGGGCGATTGCTGAAGGCCCTTTTATAGGTCTGAGCTCGTGTTGCCCCTTCACCTACCGTCATCGTCGTCGAGCGCCCCACTCATGACGCTTCAGCGTCATTCGCGCCAGCAAATGTACACGAAGCTTGGGAACACCCGAACGAAGTGGAGGAGCCTTGGCGCTCGAGCTTTCACAGTCCACTTGGACTCGATAGGCGCCGTCAGCATGGTCGCGAGAAGCAAAGCGTCATCACATACGTCACCGGCGCTTGCATGTGTTTCTTCTGGGCCCGAGCGTCGCTGGACCCTCGGGCTCAGTTTTTATGCCAAATTTCTGTCAATGACTTCGTGCAGCACGGTAACCTTCTCGTCCCCTTCGGGGTGACATACGAAAAATTTGGAACGATACAGAGAAGATTAGCATGGCCCCTGCACAAGGATGACACGCTTTTCCGGAGTGGTAGACCTACGGGTCTCAATATTTATGCACCTTTTTGCCCTGACCTTCTTCCAGAAGGGACTGCTCATGTTTCCCTAACTTCCTTACATCCGAGAGCATTTCAGGCCTCGAGAATCCGAAGCTGCTTGGAATTTGGGGACTGGGACGGCGAACAAGCCCCGGGCGCTTAAGCACGCGACGCCACATGATCCCAAAACGGGCGATTCTCTTTGAGAGCACTGCTTGTCTTCATCTTCCACGTCCGCCGCTACTAACCGGCTCCTCTACTGTCCAGATGGCTCTGATTGAGGTATGAATGTATGCAGATGCTGTGGATGCGACATTCACAATGCTCGGCAGGTGATTGCGAACGATCGTCTAGGACGCAAAGGTGCGCACTTGGCGGCGCCTAACCGTCTGATTGTTCGCCCAGAAGCCGTTACTGACTACCGCATGTCGACTTGCCTATACAGTCCGCGTAAAATGCAGCCCAGATGACACCGTTGGCGATCTCAAGAAGCTCATCGCCGCGCAGACCGGCACGGATGCTTCGAAGATTCAGCTAAAGAAATGGTTAGTGAATTGTTACGACGCGACCGAGCCATACCTCCGTTCACCAACCGTCATTCTGCCATCCACCACTCTTCTTCTGAAATTGACTTTGCGGCGTGCGGGAAACTGACTGGCGCCTTGCAGGTACACCATATACAAGGATCACATCACGCTCGCGGACTACGAGATCCACGACGGGATGAGCCTTGAAATGTACTAATTCTACGAGTCGACCGACGTGCCATTCTTTCCAACTCAGCGATATGGTCATCAACGTGTCGCCTGTACTACCGTAAAGAGCAATGAACTGTATCATCCTTCCGCTCGGCCTTGCCCAAACGCGCACGAGGCTTGTGCCGCTCGAGCACTGCCCCTGTCGGTGAGCATGAACACGTATAGCACTGACGGTGAACGGCTTGGCGAGAAGAGGATCACGTCCTACGCACAACTTAACGGACGCGTCGGCCTCGTGCTTCTACCACTGCCCTGCGCGTTCCTCGAGCGTACCTCAGGCGTTCCTCTTCTTCATCAGAGAAGTGGTGGAGCAGGACCTGGGCCTGGTCATTATCGAGGTAAGGATGCTTTTGCGGCCGCGCCACAACGCTAACATCACCATATAGGTCGTATCGTCCGTGGTCCGCCGCTATCAGCTGTGCAAAGCAGTCCTCCAAGCAAATGTATTCAATGAAAACCCGATATCAAGCGTCAATTTCTGACAGTCAGGGACAGCAGGCCTTCATCGTTCGCCACCTGAAAGTCCTCTAAGCGTACGTGCGGGTATTCCGAGGCTTCCGTCCTTCGCGCTGTAACTTCTCTGCCTCTGAGAATACATCCTTCCGTGCCCATGAACTCGGTCACGTATGCTCTGCGCGCAGCGCTTTCTAGAAATTACCGGCTACGTGCATCTTGCCACAACTGACGAAGGATACGCAGCAGCGCGTTCCCCTCGGATAACACGCTGCGGCGGTTAGCGGACCGAGCACGTCCTCCGCTGCGCGCCAAGCGCAAGCCTCTGGCAGATTCGCCGTCCGCCAAGGAGGAGGTTGTTCAGGCAGTCGTTCACGTCCGCCTTAGCGCCGCACCAGCTGGGAACAATGGCCCACTTCTATGCTTCCCGGGTGCACGTCGCCGCTCAGCCCGAGAACGCCCGAGATAGCGTAGCTCAGAGGTGGGCTTGGCGGTGGCAGTAGTACCTGGGATCAACCTCCCGATTTATCTGCCGCTAGCGCCACCGTCTCTTTTGCCTGCAGACCCTATTGCTTTATTCGGTGCGCCAGCCGAGGTATGTTGGATTTGGGTCGGTTAACCGCGACGTCCCGCCAGCTAACAAGAGGAATGCTGCGCGGGCGCGCTTGTGGGCGACTGGTACGTGCGAGCAGTATTGAGAACATTGAACAACCTCGATGCTTACCACGGCTACAGGCTCATATCCTGCGAGGCCGTTCGTGAGCCGTCCCGGGGACACCTGCCGTGCTACTAAATTGCCCATTGACAAGATCTACTCGGCGATGGGCCATCACATGCGCGTTAACACTCTAAGGCCGCACGCTCGTTTGGGGAAGGAAAGTCGAGTGGGTGAGTGTATAAAAGCATGAGTGCCGAGCCCGTAGTTCTCCAGCAAGTGCCCCACACTCGAGCACCTCCTCATCACATCCTCTTCCTTACCCCGCATCTCCTCCTCGCCAAGCATCTACGATGGCCGGCTTCGAGCTCAACCTTTCCTCGCACAATGCCCCCGCTGCTGCCGCGGCTACCGAGCGCCAGGCGGCGACCGCGACCACCACCACTACCACGAACGGGTCTGCGCCGGTGGCAGTCCCTGTGCCCGCCGACGTCGCCATGGACGGCCCCGCTGAGCGCAACGTGTACTACAACCCCCGCCTCGACCCCAAGAACTTCCTCGAGGGGCCGCTTTCACTCAACCCGTCCACGCGTCTGCGCCAGATGCTCGCCCGCCCCGGGATCGTCGTGAGTATCACGCCACACCTGCTTCTTTCATATGTGCTCAGAAGCCTTCTCAGGTCGCGCCTGGAATTTGTGACGGCATCAGTGCGCGCTGCGCTTTGGAGGCCGGCTTCGATTGTCTGTACCAGAGTGGCGCAGCAACGACTGCTTCGCGCCTCGGTCAGCCCGACCTCGCCATCGCGACCTTGAACGACTTCGTTGGTGTATGTAGCCCCCACTCCTTTGTTGATACCTCGTACTCATATTTATCCTAGGCCGCCCAAATGGTCTGCAGCCTCGACCCCACGACGCCCGTCATCGCGGACGCCGACACCGGCTTCGGCGGCCCTGCGAACGTCGCCCGCACGGTGCGCGAGTACGTCCGCGCCGGCGTCGCGGCGATGCACATTGAGGACCAGGTGCAGACGAAGCGCTGCGGCCACCTCATGGGCAAGCAGGTCGTCTCGCGCGAGGAGTTCCTCACGCGCATCCGCGCCGCGGTCATCGCGCGCGACTCGATCCCGGGCGGCTCGGACTTCGTGCGTGGTCTTATGTGGCGCGGGACACTGGATACTTGAGCTAACGCGCACGCAGGTTATCATCGGGCGCACGGACTCGGCGCAGGTGCTCGGGATGGACGAGGCGATCTACCGGCTGAAGCTCGCGGCCGACGCGGGCGCGGACGTGTGCTTCATTGAGGGCGTCCGGACGAAGGAGCTGCTCGAGTCGACTGTCAACGCGCTCGCGCCGAAGCCGGTGCTCGTCAACGTCATCTCCGGCGGGCTCACGCCGTCGTTCACCTGCAGGGAAGCCGAGCAGATGGGCGCGAAGATCATCAGTGCGTCAGCCCGTGTGATACTTCTCGAGGCTTGCTGACACCCTGCCTAGTCTTCTCGCTGGTGTCCAGTGTGGCGATGGTGCACGCTGTCCGCGCCGCGATGGCGTCCCTCAAGAAGACCGGCACCGACTGGTCGAGCGCGAAGGGCATGGACCCGAAGGCGTTCTTCGAGGTCATGGGCCTGAACGAGGTCATCTCTCTGGATGCCCGCGCGGGTGGCACGGCCTTCAACGTCGTCTAAGCTTCGTCTATCTCTTCCTGGGGTCTTGGGGAATAAGGGAACATTGGCTACTATGTATTCGCATCTAGGCGCTCTCTTTTTATTCATTCCTATGTAATCCAGTACTCGAAGTACTGTTGTAAGCATTCAGTGCAATATCAATCCAACATCCTGCCCTTTGTAATGTGACCCTACCACGTAACGGCGTGGGAACTTCAATCACGGGATGGGCACGTTAAGATTCGCGCGCACGCGACGCTCTTTGTCCTGAACCACTTTGTCTTCCTGACAACACTCAACATCTCCCGAGCCGTTGCGCTGACTCATCGCCCTCATACCCTTGGAACATCTACCGCTTCGGTGTATCGCTTGTCCCGCTCGCAGTTCGAGTCAACATGGCTCTTGACACGCTGCCGACCGAGTTGCTTATGATCATCATCGGCCACTACCCGCGCCTTCCGATCAGCACTGGAGGGTGTCTGCCGAAACAAGTTCAAGAATACTTAGTTCGTCACAGGACCATATACGCGCTCTCGCAGACGTCGAGCCAGCTGCGTAGCGTGTTTCTGCCACTTGTGTGGCAAAGCGTTGAGGTCTTCTGCCCGATGGCTTGTGGAGAGGATGGGCAAGTGGATGGGGCGCGGTGGAAGAAGGAGATGGCCACGGAGCTCGTGCGCCAGCTTGAGATAGTGACTATCCGCGACCCGACGCTGGCGGAGTATGTCCAGTGCGTACTACAGGCCCTTCCCACTGTCTTGTATTTGCTGTTCCTTGACTGACCAGTCGTACCGTAGGTCTGTGACCGTATACCTCACCGAATACTCGTGGAAAGGAGTCTTCCCCGAGTTCTGCCGCGCCCTTGCTGCGATGCCAAAGCTCAAGACCCTCCACATCGTCGATGTCATCGACACCTCGTCGAAGGACGAGTCCCAGCGCCTAGTTGAACTCTTCTTGAAGAATCCGCCGCTATTATCGGTGTGCTATCTGTCCATTCCCGACAAAATATCCGGCATCATACCCCATTTGCCCAACTTGCTACACCTCTATCTGTCGTCGTCAGAATATCATCGTATATCTGACCACGTTTTCGCGCACATGCGTCATGCTCCGGGACTCAAACTTACGACATATTATTTTGAGATCTCTCAGAAGGATGAATGGCCTGGTGAGTAGCGCATCAGGCATACAGTCACCGCATCTGACATGCCTTCCCAAGATATTGTCAAGTTCTGGCCGCACCTTGAGCATCTAAACGTCACCCTCAGATGCAAAGACGATTACTATTCAGCGCCGATTCGAGACGACGATGTCATCCAGGTAAGCAAGTGAGTCTGCCGTTGCAACATCTTTCACTTACGGCCCTTGCAGCGAAACCTCATCACGATCATATCCAGCCTTCCAAGACTCAAGTCCATTCATATTCGCAGTTCTCGCGAGTCTATCGGACACTACAGCGCGGACGAGTTCCAGCATGATTGCGAGAACCTGATGATACCTACACTGGCTTCGGCTCTGCAAAGATGCCCGGTCCAACAGAAGAAGGAGGGAGGGGGAGTCTGTTCGAAGGAGCTTCCTCCTCCTCGGCGCTTGTACGTTACTTATGCCACTTATTGTAGCGCCAGCAAGAGGGGCCTTCTCGTTTAGAGTGTAAAGGCTGTCGAGTAGACGGTGCTGCTTTTCTGGTCGAGGTGGAGGTATAAATACCATCGACCGGTCAATGACTGCAGACCTCTGTATTTACCGAATCAATATCCAGCCCATTGTGCCCGTGATCATACTGTGACGGCGTGGGAACATCAGGTCACGGGATGGCCACGTTCAAATTCGCGTGTGCGCGCTCCTTGCTTCTTGATTACTTCGTCTCCCTATCAGCTGCCCGAATCTCGCGGGTCGTAGTGCCATATTTTCGCTCTCTCCACCCTCATCAACTCAGCCTCTGTCTGACGTCTCGTCAAGCGCGCAATCCATCTCAACATGGCTCTAGATACTCTACCGACCGAATTGCTCATGATCATCATTGGCCACCACCCGTGTCTTCCCTTCAACGTCGGAGGCTGTCTGCCAATGCAAGGTCAAAAATACCTCATCCGCCACCGGACCATATACGCGCTCTCGCAGACGTCGAGCCGGCTGCGCAGCGTGTTCCTGCCACTTGTATGGGAGAGCGTCGAGGTCTTCTGCCCGACTGTTCGTGGCGCGGACGGACAGATGAAGGGGGCACGGTGGAAGAAGGACATGGCCACGGAGCTTGTGCGCCAGCTCGAGATAGTGACCATCCGGGACCCGACGCTGGCGGAGTATGTTCAGTGCGTGTCCCACCTCTTTCTTC
>JAMQCK010000361.1:0-26150 GCA_024196135.1 Pleurotus ostreatus/Saccharomyces cerevisiae fusant | reverse complement strand
CGCTGCATTCCTCGGGCCTCCTCGGTTCCCTGCCAGCAGCGTTCCAGCTCTATATTTCGGAATACACGAACACGCGCCGGAGGTCTGACACTGCCCATCACGCCGCCCGCCTTCCAGGCCCACCTCTGTCGGAGTCTTCACGACCATCTCATCATTGTTTGCAACCCTGAGCACACGGCGGCCAACTTTGCCGCCCGCAACCGCGCAGTAATAGGCATTTATGGTCTAGATTGATCAACGCTCCAGCATACATATACCGGGCCTTTCATCGCGCATCCATCCGTTTCGCCGCCATCCCCTCCTTCTTTCCCGCCACCATGGTCCGCAACTTACTTGCGCTCCTCGTCTGCGCCGCGCCCGCGCTTTCTGCGGCCGTCAGGGAGCAGTCCCCGGTCAACGTCTCGCAAGAGTGCACGAACCCGGTTGTGCGACGCGAGTGGCGCAGCCTCTCCCCGGATGAGCGCCAGCAGTGGTTGGATGCTATCAAGGTGCGTGCTTTACCTCGTTCCGCGCGTCATTGCCAACTTCTCACTGCTATCAAGTGCATGGCAAACCTTCCTCACACGGATGACTTGGTCGTCGAAGTGGGCAAGGGAGACATTGGCCCCATTAACGCGTCGGGCTCGTACTACGATGGTGAGCTCTGGTCGCGATCATGAAGAGTACGCGTGTCTCAACGTACCACAGACTTTGCCTACGTGCATATGGATCAGAACCCGGTGGTGAGTACATTGCTCATTTACCGTGTGCGCTGGCAGTTAATCAGACGCGATCTCCTCAGGTCCACTTTACCGCGAGGTTTGTTGCGTGAAATGCCCCCGATCAGTATACCAACCCCTCCCTAGATTCTTCCCCTTCCACCGCGCGTACGTTCACATCATCGACGAGAAGATGCGTACCCTCTGCAACTACACCGGCCCCTCCGCGCCGTACTGGGATTGGTCCCTTGGTACGCATCCTTTGAATTCCCTGGAGCGATATCTGATTGCACGCAGACGCCGCCGATGTCGAGCACTCCACCATGTTTGACCCTGATGTTAACGTTAGCGGCCTGGGAGGCTGGGGCGACCCCGAGAACGACTTCCAGCTCGTCGATGGCGCTTTCGCCGACCTCCATCTGACCTACCCCTCCCCGCATCGCCTCCGTCGTAACTTCACGCAGTACCCCTTCGCAACGGAGGGCAAGGACCCGCAGTTCTACACGCAGCCGTGGATGCCGGGCAACGAGACCTTCCAGGGCGACCTCCTCCGCAATCTCACGCAGGGCTACGTCGGCGACTACAAGGGCTTCCACTCGAAGATCGAGGCCTTCCTGGTGAGTTGTCGTCGGAGTTGCCATTTGGAATCTTGCTGATATCCGTGCAGACCGCGCACGCCGCCGGTCACCAGATGATTGGGGGCGACATGGGCGGAATCTGTCCTACCGGGGACACTGAGTGTGTACCTGGCGCGACATTCACGACTAACGGTACGAGCGTCTCTCCGAGTAACTGTTCCTCGACTGACTTCTCATAGACCCGCTCTTTTGGCTTCACCACTCCGTACGCGTGCAGCCGCACTCCCGCTTATCTCTCGAATAATCATCTCTTTCCAGATGGTCGACAAGATGTGGTTTGACTGGCAGCACGCCCACGTCGAGGAGAACTTCTACCTGATCGAGGGTGGCTTGACGCCGCACATCGAGAACGCCACTATTTACGCTCAGTACACCACGGGTGGCCCTCCGGCTCTGGACGTGAGTGCCTTTGGACC
The DNA here is from genome assembly GCA_024196135.1 of Pleurotus ostreatus/Saccharomyces cerevisiae fusant. NCBI lineage: Eukaryota > Fungi > Pleurotus ostreatus/Saccharomyces cerevisiae fusant. The sequence goes on along the minus strand of JAMQCK010000361.1, from coordinate 24,398 downwards.
TTCTGAAAAGCGCTGTCTGATTTCGCCGACTTCATGCAGTTCAACACCTCCTTGCCCAACAACGGCATGTGGGAGAACCTTACTGTCTGGGATGTCATGAACACGACGGCTGGCATCTTGTGCTACGTGTACGAGTAAGGCCATCCTTGCTTGATTATACCAGTACGATACCCTTGGATCTTAGGCGGGTTTGATAGGGCAACTCATAGACTTAACTTACACTTTCTTTATCGCTGCCGGCATATGTAATGCAGTAAATACAGTCATTCACTACTATAATGTTGCAGTGGTGTGCTAGCTATCTAATCACAACCCATGTTGTCTTCGTTTTGTTTCTTGCCAAATACTTTGTCATGCTGAACGATACCTAACAGTCCACATCACCCACAATCCGGTATGGTGTAACGGCTAACATTATCGCCTTTCACGCGATAGCTCGGGGTTCGATTCCCCGTACCGGAATTACGCTTACGCTTGCTTCTTTTTGTCGATTTTAGTCTTCAAGCTCCAGAGGTTGGCCTTCTTTTACTTACTCTCACAGGACAATGAACTCAGCTTCGAGGTCTCTGGTGGCAGCCAATGTACGAGTACTTTCAAGCGAAGCCAGCGTATTACTGTATGTTTGCGACGGCCAGACTTTGATGAGTGCATGCCACCACGTTTCCGTACAGCTAAGTCCACTTCGTAACTTGAAAATCAGCTCATGATTGACAGAAGCAGACATCTGCCTGAGAACGACGTGCTTTACGGTGGTTTGACGCCCAACATTGGTTCGCAGAATTGAAGTCGAGAAAGAGTCACGGTTTGTGACGTAACGCAAACGTGACAAGACAGCGGATCGTGAGCATCGTCGCCCACCCCAGTATCCATCAAGACTCGCGGCGGCGCCCACCCTCTCCAAGACCCAAAAGATGAGCGTAAGTGTTGCTGCTGCTCGTGCGGTTCCAACGACGTACGACTCTGGGCGGAAACAGTGAGGAGACGGCTGGATTGAAGGCTGTTGCCCCAGATGACGATCGGGCATACTCGATCGCGAACATCCTCACCCACCCATCCTTCCGCGCTACTTGTTTGGCTCTGACATTCGCTTCATGCAGGACTCCACCTTCAAAAGATTCGTCGAGGTTGGCCGCCGTACGTCGAACCCTGCAAAACTACGCGTCGATCGTGCTAAACAGATTTTGCTCAATAGTTGTCATTCTCAAGGCTGGTCCGTTCGCGGGCAAGGTCGCCGTCATTGTCGAGATCATTGACCACAACCGGGTGCGTGCTCTATGCACTAGTTCACAAGCGAAATGCTAACGAAGAAGTACAGGCATTGATCGATGGCCCGACCACCGACGTCCCCCGCCAGTCCTACCCCTTGAAGCACGTCACCCTCACCCGTTTTGCCCTCACCAAGCTCCCCCGTGGCGCGCGCTCTGGCGTCGTCAAGAAGGTCGTCGAGGCCGAGGGTATCATCGGCAAGTGGGAGGCTTCGTCCTGGGCCCAGAAGATCGCCGCCACCCAGAAGAGGCGGTCACTCAACGACTTCGGCCGCTTCAGCGTCATGATCGCGAAGAAGCAGCGGAGAGACGCGGTGCGCAAGGCGATCAAGTCCAGCGCATGAGCGCCATTCGACTTTCGCTCCGATGTATCTATGCTCTGTCACGCTATGCACTTCATGAGAATGCCATATGCACCATGCCCCGCACATTTCGATCAGTTGATTCCTGGTGAAATCGCTATGAACTGACTCTCATAAAGAGTCCTATGAAGCAAGATAAGTCCGGATGCTTGTGGCAATATTCCTAGCATTATTCGTAGTCGTGGCAGCGCTCTACTTTCTCTATTCACTGTGGTTCATAGAGCCGCTATGGTGCAAGAGCGCGCAACTAAAGGTGAGTAAAGTTAAGAAGTCTTGCGCTTTATTTTGCCTGATCAAAGCTGAGAACAGTAGACCATTTTCGCTACCATGACGCAGCCGCGCTATACGCCCTCATTGGGCCCTGCATCAATACCGACAACACAGAATCCGACAGCTTTCTAAACGCAGTAGAAAGTCCGTGCAGCGGTTGGCCGAAGCGCAAGCTTTACATCGCGAAGCTGGAGGGTCGGATGTCTATTCTTCCAAATCCTAGTAGCGGTGCTTCTACTGGTTTCGTGTTCGGCTGTAGTGCTTGCCGTCACTGCTCGTGCGTAACACGCTGGGACAGCATTGCGCTCATATAGTGCGCAGGCGGTCGCCGTGACCCTACTTTCGTCGACCCCTACCCCTACCGCCTCGTCGACTTCGCACCGCAATGCAGCACGTTAGGGACGACTGGCTGGCTCAAGGAGTTCAGTCAACGTTCACCATCGCTCCTGGCAACGACATCGACGGCAGGCAGGAAACGATGCCCTGCGGCCTTGGATGGCGATTCGGCGTCGAGCGCGTTGGTCCCAAGGAGCACACATATCTGTTCGGCCACGACCCTTACATCCTCTTTCGTTCCGAACTCGGCAATCTGTCCGTCTCTCCCGACAGTGTTAAATACACCAACATGGTCGCCATCGAGCAGGCGGAGGTCGTTCGCGAGTTGCCCGAACTGGGGATGGCGTACCATGGGTATCTGGACAATCGTCGACCCTTCTAAGCCCGCGACCATTTCCTTCTATGTCGTCCAGTCGGCGCGGCCCTGTCCGCTTCCCTGGGACATCAATTTCATCGAGAATTTCCAGATCAGGTTCCCGGCTCAGCCACCCACGCCGGCCCTCGTCACGCCTCCTGGCTCGCTCGGGGAGCGGGCTCTTCTCAAGGATATCGACGGCGAAGGCGACATCGTGCAGTTCCTGCTTCCTTCTCGCATCCATGGCAGGCGTGTAACTGAGGTCCGCCCCGTCTACGCGTCCCGGGATGTCCTCGAAGGTGAGCACTGGCACGTCCGCACTTCCGGACTGCAGAGGCTGAATGCAACTCATTACAGCGTTGCGAATCACCGCCGTCAGTACACAAGATAGCTTCGACGCGTATCAGACGCATACACCGCAGGATGAGTACGACCACTCGTCTGACAGCGACATCGACGACGAGGAGCCCGATCCCGATCAAGAGCTCGAGAGACAGTCCGCTTCCCGTGATTTGAATGATTGCATTATTCCCGTTTACAAGCCAGCCCTGTCATTTTGCTCTGACGACCTTGACTTCGAAGCATTCACGTCTGTGGGGCAAGTGCTGCGAGCTTTTCTGATCTTCCCATTGTTGACCCCTTCTTACAGGTCTTTCGATGAAGACGAACAGCGCGGCCCACCCGACTGTCCTGCCGTCAGTCTGGAGGTGCCCCCTCGAGAGGCGCGCCGTGGAGAAGTCGTGCGAGTGACGCGCCATGCTTACAGAACGTAGGCGCATTTCCATCCCAGCTTGACCACGCGCTAACTGTAGCTAATATAGGTGGCGCGCGTTCGTATTCTACATGTATACTGGCAAAATCGCGTTCAAAAGACTCTCTTCCACCAGCCCTTCGGATCGCGGCGCTGCTGATCCTCTGCACTGTTCGCCGAAGTCCATGTACCGCATCGCGGACAAGGTATGCGGGGCCATGGACCTGCAGGACGACTCCGCACTGACGCATGTCAGGCTAAGCTAGACGACTTGCGTGCCCAGTGCATGCAGGCGATCCTGGCTGACTTGACGGAGACGAACGTCGTTCGCGAGGCGTTCAGAAAGTTTTCTTCCGAGTGTGTTCCTTGCCTTCCAATCGCTTGTGATGTCAATTCATTTCATGTATAGGTACCCCGCGGTTCGAGACGCACAGACCGATTTCTTGGTCAAGCACCTGCAGGATCCAGCATGCGGCCAGGAGGTTGAGCGAGTAATGCAGGACCTCTCGAACATGCCCCACGGAGGAGCTGCCGCTGCGATGATCTGGCGCAAGGTGGCCGCCATCGGTGGGCGTTGAGACGTTGAACGGTGAACTCGGGTGAACGTTTGCTGTTGTGCTAGTGGATACATATTGTTTGCTGTATTTTGTAAATTATATTGTGTGGACCACTTTTGTTTCACGCCCTTGTGTGACCGGGCATTAACTGTCCTGAAAATGGGCCTGCGTGGTATTGAGCGTGAGGTCAAGGGTGAGCAAGAGACTCCATATGTAAATTAAAGCGCCGCGATCGGCATATGCCGATATGGTTTTCATTCTCAACGCTCGAATTGATTATCGCTTGCATCTGCTCCTGCAGGTCACTGGTGAATAGTCACCTTATATTATAAGCTTGCTTCAAACATAGCTCTCTGTGCTGACGCCGAAGAGGTTGAAGTCCTGCGTGCCAACAAATGCATGCAATACGGTTGGCAACGAGGTCCGCCTTGCGCTTTGGTAATCCTAGTACGCCCCCTCATGCTCCTGTGCTTCTGTCTTCTATGAACTGCCGGCTGACCGAGAAGCTCAACAGGACCGAATGGAGCGGCTGTAGGCGATGAAGCCTATCGTCAGCGTATAAGTAGGCAGGAGGCGATAGATGGACGTTGACTCCTCCTCTCTTCTGATTCATCCGTTGAAGATGGAACATATCGCAGACGAATGGTCTAAGCGGGGAATCCGCTCGACATTCGCCATTAGGCCCGAAGCGTCGGGCTTCAGAGGCTCCAGAAACTCGTGTCCGACCGGTCTTGGCTGGCGCTTCTGCATCGAGCATGCGATGGGCGAGCATGCCTATAGCTTCAAGTTCGACGCTTTCTTGGTGTACAAAGCTTACCTTGGTACTCTCGCTATACCTCCGGAAAATATCCAGATCGACAATATGACGCCAATCCAGACGGACAACATGGTCTGCGAGCTTCCGTATGGTGGTTGGAAGAGAATCGGTACTTGGCTCGTGGTCGACCCCGCGAAGCCAGCTACGATCTCGTTCTACGTTTCTCAGACGTGTCCGCCTGGGACAATGGATTGGTGGGGCGAACGGGTGGATCGCTCACTCCTGATCGCGTTCCCGACGACTGTACCTCCTCAGGCCTTACATCCTCCTCCTCCGTCGCCCGCTCCCAGCATACAAGCCCTTCTGGGGACATCGACCGGGGATGATGTGCTGATCCAGACTCTTGATGAAGGCATGGGAGGCATGGTACAGTTCGTACTACCATATCGTGTTTCCGGCCGGCACATCATGGCGACACGATCGGTCTATGGCAGTCATGCAGTTTGCAAAGGTGAGTACTGTACATCGAGTGCGACCTCCTACTGATCGTTGCGCAGCCCTACAATTTGATCAGCCTGAGGTCAAGGAACGCTTCACGGCTTACCAACACTGGTCGCGCAACGAGTATGACTATGAAGCCGATAGCGATATCTCGGACGATGAAGACGAAGACGCGAAGGATGATTTCCCGCAAGACGAGTCCCCAGTTGCACCTGGCACTGCCGAGACTGCGAAGACGCTGTCTGTTTTCGATGACCTTGAGGTCCTCTCCATCAGGTTGACCCCTTTCTTAGTCGTATTGCGCGTATTTTGACAAGCCATGTTGTAGCTCCGTGGGCCCCACTGATGTGTCTGTGGACTGGGGTGACGACGTAGAGGGAGGCTCGAATGTTTCAACCCCCCATCCCGAGTCGGCCATTGTCATTAAGCAGCACGCTCACAGAACGTAGGTGCGTTACGATGCCCTTGCAACAACCCCACTCACTCTCTTATACAGCTGGAAAGCCTTGCTCTTCTATCTGTACACCGGCAGGATCGCGCTGAAAAAGCTTTCCTCCGCTAGAGACCCCTCGGTTCCCGAGGATGCCAACCCACTTGCATGCTCCCCCAAGTCCATGTACCGCATCGCAGAGAAGGTAAGCTTCGTGTCGAACGCTTGATAGCTTTATAGCTCGTGCTGACTTGAGCCTAGGCAAAACTGGACGATCTACGTGCCCTCTGCCTCAAAGCCATCGCGGCAGACCTGACGGAGAAAAACATTGCAAGTGAAGTCTTCAGCACCTTCTCATCCCAGTACGTCGTCCTCTCGACTAGTGTTCCCCCCGTTGTGAATCTAATGCACTCAATAGGTATTCTGAAGTGCTCGAGCTGGAGACCGATGTCCTGGTCAAGTACATGCGCGCATCGGACTCAAGTTGCAACCTAGAGGTCAGGCGTGTCATGCAAGACGCGGCGTCCATGCCACATTGCGGCCACGCCATCGCGATGATATGGGGCAAGATTGCTATGTAGGGATGCGCCAAGGAACCCAGCGTCTGACTCTGGGCCCGGATGCATACTGCATGTGCTCGCAGCAAGGACGATCGCGCTCGAAATCCTAGTACACCCCATGTCCTATCACTGCGCTATTGCCTTTTATGAAATCGATTGACTCAGAAGCTAAGTGCGGAGCCAGACGGCGCCAAGGCGGTTGCAAGCCTCGTACATATAAAGGTGCGTACTAGGCAATGTCGTCCGTGTCCTCCCACCCAGAGTCGACTTTCAGGTATGTAGTATACTCTGCATCCTGCCCCCTTCTGACTCCACCCAATCACAGAAATGGATCACATCGCAGACGAATGGTTAGAGACAGGCATCCGAACGACCTTTGCCATTAACCCGGGGGCATCGACCTTCAAGGGCGAACGCCAGTCTCGCCCCACAGGATTGGGCTGGCGATTCTCCATTGAACATGCCGCGGGGCAGCATGCCTACCGATTCAAGTTCGACGCATTCCTAATCCATAACGCCTGGTTAGGCATCCTCTCCGTCCCGCCTGACGCCATACAGGTGCAGAACATGATCGCTATCGAGACGGAGACGGTGGTGCACGAGCTGCCGCGCTCAGGCTGGCGTACGATAGGCACGTGGCTCATCGTCGACCCCGAGCGGCGTGCCACCATATCCTTCCTCGTCACCCAACGCCCTAGAGTCGGACGCGTGCCCTGGCATGGGAACCCCGATGGCGAGCACCTGCTGGCGTTTCCAGCTCCAGCGCCGAAGCCAGCTCCCATTGCATCCCCGACTACCCTAGGGGAGCGTGCGCTGGTCGAAAGTCTTGACGTAGGCATCGGCGACCGTAGTATCCAGTTCTTGCTTCCAACCAGAGTCCGAGAGCGACGCGTGACGGCTACGCGCCCCGTGCATGCCATGCGCGACGTCTGCAAAGGTGCGTGTTCGGTCGTTGGCCTGTAGCAGCACGTTAATTTCCTCTCGTCGAAGCTATCCGCCATTGCGTATGCAAAGCGCAGGAACAGTCGGGCGGTTTTGCAAAACCATCCTCCCGGGATGAATACGACTACGACACCGATAGCGATATTGATGACGACGATGCTGACACGGAGGTTGACGTTGAGAATCGGCCCACACCTTCTGTCCGCCAAGCGGGTCGTCCTCTGCCCACCTTGTCGCCTACCTCGGATACTTCTCTCGACCTTGATGTGCTCTCGCTGGGGTAAGTGAGTGCCTTTCTGCCTAATGAATGTGCACTAATGTTATACATTAGTTCTGCCGACGACGCTAGCGACGATGAAGCTGGAGATACGTTCGCCGACGCTGCAGACGCATTCGGCGACACCCAGGGAGCCACGGTCATCAACATCAAGCACCATGCGCACAGGACGTGAGTTTATGTTAGCACCTTCTGCACGTCGCATGCTCATGATATCGCAGCTGGAAAGCCTTCGTCTTCTACCTTTACACTGGAAAGATCACGTTCAGGAAGCTCTCGTCTGCCGAGAATGAGGGAAGCGTCACGTCGCCCACTTCTCCCTTGGAGTGCTCGCCCAAGTCCATGTTCGCCATCGCGGAGAAGGTGTGTGAAAACCCGGCTCTGTTGCTAGTCCGACGCGCTCACCACGAAGCGTAGGCAAAGATGAGCGATCTACGCACGCTGTGCATCCAGGCTATCATGGCGGACATTATAGTCAAGAACGTGGCCCATGAGGTCTTCAGTAGGTTTTCTTCGAAGTGCGTAGTATATAATATATATTATCGGGGAAGGGGTTTGGGTCGCTGATGAATCGCGCAACAGGTATCCCGAGGTTCTGGAAGCGGAGACTGACTTCCTCGTCAAGCATCTGAAGGAGCCCGAGTGTGCCGAGGAAGTGCAGCGCGTCATGCAGAACGCGACCGCCATGCCTCACTGCGGCACCGCTATTGCTATGGTCTGGCGCAAGATGGCCAATTAGGCCAGGAATTGGCGCCTGCATTCGTATCGCTCTTTACCGTCATACTCTTTACCGTCATCGTTCTTGTACCTCGTTTTCCACTGTGATTCTCTACACAAATTTACTCCCTCTCACTGCGAACTACTCCAAACCCTCCCCGCCAACCCCAGCGCCCCGCCCCTCCTACACACCTCCTCCAGCACCTCATCCGACAGCCCCGAGCCCATCGCGCCGTTCACCTCCACCGCGACGCCCCGCGAGCGCGTCTCGTCGTACCGCACCACGATCTCCACCAGCCCCGGCATCGACGGCCGCTCGGGGCAGGTCATGACGATGCGCGGCCGGCGCGGCTTGGAGAGGTCGAGGTCGTCGCTCATGCCGCCGAAGAGGGCCGCGGGCGCCTCGGTGGGGAGGAAGACGTTCACGGGGAGCATGCGGGGGGTGATGGTGCCTAAGAGGTTTGTGAGCGTTAGGAGAGTATATAGAAGGGACGAGGGCGAGGGCATACCGTTGAGGAGTGCAGCGAGTTCGTCGTCGGTGACTTCGTCGCTTTCAGTGGGTGGTCCGTTTGGTGTCGCGCCAGCCGATGGTTTGGAGTTGATGCCTTCTGGTTGCCATTGGACGACAGTCAGCATCTCATTGAGCCAACATTGCTCGCGAACGATCTGAGCGAAGTCGTCAGCACCGAGTTCCAGACACAGTTAGAATGCACGCTTACCTCCAAAACACCCCAAATCTCCTTCATCGTGCGTACAGGCACCTTTTGCAGGAAATAACCCGGCTCCTCCGGTGCTATCAAGCGCAATTGTAGTGGCGGATGGGCGCTGGTTGGTGATTGCTGCATTGCAGTTAGCTACTATCCCGTAGGTCTGGTGCATAGACGCTTACATATACCGCTGTATAGCGCTCCGATGTGACCGCGTTCAGCTGCCTCTCAGTCAGTCCCGTTCGTCTGGGGATCTCCGCTCACTCACCAACAAATCGACCCAGCTCCCTTCCGCGAACGCAACCATCCCAACAGCGTCGAGCGACGCATCCATCCCACTCTCCGGATTGATCAGCAGCTCGAGGTCCCGCATCCGCGTCTGCGACATCACCACCCCATCCGACCTCCCCCCATCCGTAAAGTCCAGCACCCACTGATACCTCTCCTGCCCGCGCCCCACCACCGGCTCGTCCATGCCCCCCATCGGGTCATCCTCCCTCCCCTCCCCCTCCCCCACCGCCTCCACCGTCGGAAACGCGTACTCGCTCTCCGCCTTCCCCGGGCTCAGCGCGAACGTCGGGCGCTCCGTGAACGGCATGACCTCAGCGGGGACGAGCGAGGGGTAGTCGCAGCGCACGAGGCGCAGCGTGGCGGCCGTCATGCCTTCGGCGCCGCCTTTTGAGACGTAGTGGCGGACTTGCATTTGCGGGATGTCAAATTGGGGCCAGGAGGCGTGGTCGGGGATCGTGACGCCGGTGTCGCGGAGCATGGTGAGGTAGGCGCGGGGGGAGATGTGGGCGAGGAAGGAGACGGTCGGCGCAGTTAGGTAGGGTAGCGGTAGAGCATGCCCGCGCAAGAGGAAAATGTCTAGTGGTGGTCGGTCTACTGATAGGGCTCTGACTTGCATTAGCCTTAATTCGCAGGATTTTCGGGGTGTACGTACGATGCAGCGGCTTCCGCTTCGCGCTTCGCAAAGGCCTGAAGCGAGTGGCACAAGCTGTCAAACACGTTGAACCATCGTAGGCCACCTGCAGGACCTGGTCTCGCAGCCAATTTATCGAGTAAATTGAGATAGGCCAGGTGTTCCGTGCAGACGTCGGCCAGCTTGGCAGCGCGTACAGGATTGCGCTCATCGTCGGGCTTCTGCACCTCTTCGAAGAACTTCTGCAAGTCCATCACAAGGAAAGCGTCCAATGAGACGGGGCCATCTTCCGTCGAAGGTGCCCCATCCGCGTAGGCGTACGCCGTTTTAGTCCCGGATACTCGCACGGTCGGTTTTGAAGGGTCGGTGCTGTCTATGGCAAGATCAGCGTCGATGACCAGGACCTTGCCACCAATTGTCATGACGAAGTTGCCCGTCTTTTTCTGTGCCTTGTACGTGTCTTCATCCCAAAAGGCGTCCAATCCTGCGACCCTCGCCCAACTCTCGAAGCGCTGAATGCACCAATCCACGATGACGGCACGGTCCAAGGGGATGTCTTCGCCATAGCGCAATGATGGCTTCTTGCGTAAGGCCTCTCCTATGGTTTTTGTACTGTGCGCTGTCTATCTGTTCTCAGTGCGGTCGCGGAAGACTGGAGCAGTATACTGACGACGTGCAGTGTATGCCTAATTTGAGTCTCTTGACGCAGGAGTGCTATCAGCTTCGGATTCGAGAAATTCACGTTTCGATGATCAAGCAGAGAGGTTGCGATAGAGTTTACATTCCCCATGATGTCCTGGAGATGCTGGTACGCCTCCTCCGAGTCCGTACTGAATGGGTGGTGCACGGAGGACGGGTGCGGCGCAGTGGAGGGAAGCAGCTGAATGCATTTGTGTATAGCCGACAGCAGAGTCTCCGAGGTGTTAGCCATATTTCCAGCAGAGGGCGCAAGTCAGCGCCAGTCCAGATGACAATCTAGATTGCGAGCACTGAGATGATGGTGAGAACAAGGACGCGTCCAAGCGCGCACAAGAGGCGCGCCGCGTCACGTGCAGGACTACGCTTTACACGTCGTCGTCGTCTAGCGCAGCGCGCTCGAGTACCCGCCTATCTTTTGCATCCCCCCACCCGCGACACAGTGCACAATGTGGCTTACAGATCAGCAAAGTGCGCGTAGAAACCGTATCCCCAGTCTCGTAGACTCACTGTCGCTGCAGAAATCGGCGTGGCGCTCACCACCTTTGGCGCGGGCTTCATGGCCCTCGGCGTCCTGCTCTTCTTCGACGGCGCGCTGCTCGCCTTGGGGAACGTGCGTGACAATGTCCCCCACATGATGCTCCATGCTCACCCCCGCGTAGATCCTCTTCCTGTCAGGCATAACCCTCATCATCGGCCCCCAACGCACCATGTACTTCTTCGCGCGCAAGGAGAAGATACGGGGGACAATATGCTTCTTCGGCGGCATCCTGCTCGTGTTCCTGAAGTGGCCATTCATTGGCATGCTGGTCGAGATGTTCGGTTTCCTCAATCTCTTTGGGTGCGTCATACGGCTCTAGCAACCCGCGTCAATTCACTCACATCCCTCTCAGCGACTTCTTCCCCACCATTATCATGTTCTTGCGACAAGTACCATTCGTTGGAACTCTGCTGTCACTCCCCTACATCCGTGTGGTGAGTACACTACTTGTGTCTTCAGAGCTAAGCGCCTCATACCGTTGTCAGGTCGTGGACAGAATAGCAGGGTCACGCACCTCCGCTGTATAACTCTTCTTGCAATTCATGACTTTGCAGCGTATACATTGCTACTCAGCGTTGGCGTTGAGTAGCAGTCTGCTCGCCCTACCAATCACTTTCGCCTTGAGTGCGGATGAGATACCTCAGCGGCCCTACGACAATCGAAGGTTGCTTGCAGCGCCCCGAAGATGTCACTCATAAGGTCTTTGGCGGGGCATATGCATGAATTATACAGTACAGTATGTTACAGAGAGCAGTCTAGAAAGGTTCGATGTGTACAGGTCGTGTCCGGCATGTAAAGCGCATGTAAATACTTGAAAAGCATCCATAGTAATCATAATTAGCTGCAGTCGCTGGAGACGCCTTAGCGGGGAGTCGCCGGGAGCACCTCAGCAGGTAGTTGCCGGAGGCACCGCCGCGTTCTTCGCCCTCGTCACCCGCTCCCAGCTCTCCCACAGCGGCACCCGCGCCCCGCGCCCGTTGCCGCCTCGCCCGCCCAGCACGCTCATATGGTTCCAGGCGTACGGCGTAGGCAACAGTGAGTGCACCGCGTCCGCATCATCGTCTCGCGGGAAATACACCTTGTACCCCACGAGCTGGTTCTTCCCCTGCGCACCGTGGTGCGGCGAGGCGTGGTGCGTGGTAAACGCGAGGGCCGACGGGATGTGCGCGAGGCTCGAGATGGCGGAGGACGCGCTCGAGAGCGTGCGCGTGCGTGGTGTGGCGACGCCCGGCGAGTGCTGCTGCTGGAAGTGCTGCAGGGTGGCGGTCGAGGACGAGAACGAGGTCGAGCTCGAGATGCTCTCCGTCCGCCGGCTCGAGCGGTTCTCCCGCGCCCGATCGTGCTCCTCGGGTGGCGACGCACCCGTGAGTTGCGCGTTGACGTTGAGCGGAGCAAGCGCGCTAGTAGCGTGCCCCTCCTCAGGTATAAGCTCCGGAGTCTTCGGCTGGTGGTGATCAAGGGTGTAGGATTTCGCGCGGATGAGAGGATGGGGACGAAGAGGTGCATGCGTGATGGAGTGCGTGGACGGGGGACGGGTCGATTGCGTGGAGATCGTGGATAGACGCTTGCCGTGCTTGTGCGTCGGCGACGCCGGCTGACTGCGAGGGAAGCGGGCGCGCTGCGGCATCGGTGTGGTCGTCTGTGCAGGAGGCGTGCTGGGCACGGTCTGCGGGACAGGCGGAGAGGTGGGCGACAGCGTCGATTCCGGTGACGGAGGCCCATGCCCATTGATGTGCCCATTACCATAATCGTGCTGGCGGATAGGCGGCTGTTCGGGCTTCTGCTGGCGTGTATGGGTTTGCGGTGAAGGAGGAGGGAGTGTCTGCATTGTGGTTATGGGGGGCGGCTTTGAGGCTGTTGAAGGCGGGGGCTGCGCCCTGTCGGACGGCTGACGGGGGCGCGGGGCATCCGATGTCGGTGGTCTCTGCTGCCTCTGCTCATGCACGTTGGCAGGAATGACATCAGGAGCCCGCTGCGCGTTCATGTCCTGGAGGCGGCCGTTATCACCGGGTCGCGCCTTCGCCGCGATATCGTCCGGCGCAGCCTCCCTGCTCCCTGCCTGTTTCACTTCCTGCTCTATCCTCTTCTGTGCATTCTTCAGCGTGTCCTCGCTTGGCCGGCCGTCATCGCCCGAGGGTTGGCGCGCAGGGGTCGTGGCGCCACTGTTATTCGCGCTGTCGACCCAGTCGCCATCGTCCTCAACCTCTTCCTCTTCTTCAGAATCATCGTTAGCGCGGAGTGTAAAGCCGGCCTTAGTCCTCCGCGTGGTCGAGGTATTGGCTTTGCCGCGCTTCGCGTGCTGGTGATAAGGGTTCATCGTCTGCATGTGCGAGATGCTATCCTTCGATCGGACGCGGTGTCCGGACGAGGTTCGCGGAAAGGGGGAGGTCCTCCCAGAGGCCTGTGGTACAGTGAAGCATGAGATCTGTGCACCACGGACGGTGAAAACACGCTACGCACCTCATTCAAGTGCCCATGTTTCTTGCCTCTCAACGCGGGCGGATTCCCGGTCAACTGCAGGTGTGCGGGGACTGCTCCCGCAATCTTCGTCGTAGAAGACGAACGGTTATGGGAGTGCGTACGTGTGAGACCCGGTTTGTGCCCCTTCGGCGGCATGGTCGACGTAGACGATGAGAAGAGTATTTACCCGTATTTATTCTGATTCCTGATTGTTGAGGGGAACGTGTTGAACAAACAGCACAGCCACATGTCGCCGCATCGTGGCGGGCCCCTGAGCCACTCGAAGTGAGGAGCCTCTCGACTGCAGCTCTCGGGGCTTGTGTATGAGTCAGAGGTATTGCAGGATGGTATAGTAGCTATACTGGTGTGAGTGCTAACAACCCATATCGGGCGGACCTAAGCCTGCTACGCGCGTCTACCACAGCGTCACAACAACCTCCATCAGGCTATCCATTCCTCTCACAGCTACGGTGACTGTCAAGGAACTAGGAAGACGGCCTCAGACGCTCAACTAGCTCTTGCTGTTTCTTGCGCTGTATTCTGTCTTCTACCTCCACCTCCTTCGCCGCGGCTTCAGCCCAACCTGCGAGACCACCCGTCTCGAAGGCGCGGCGCAGGCGTGCCTCCGCATCCTCCCACTTCCAATCTTGCTCGACCGCCGGAGGGACTGGCGCCGCAGGTTCCGGTGAAGGCTCGTCCGGTGCACGATGTATTTGTGCTGTGAGGCCGGGCATCTTCTCCAGAATCATTAAGCGCATGCGGCGTCCAAATTGACGCGCCTGCACAGGTTTTGGTTAGGGCCCGAGTGAACTCGCATCGTGTAAGCAGAGAGAAACGCACATCGTCCACGTCGAAATAGTACATCGCTCCCTGGATCCCAGCAAAAGCCCCAGCGACGACCAAGGCTGTGGCTATGCCAAACGCTTTCGCAGTGTACAAAGCAGCATTGAAGTTGGGATCTGGAGGGGACGAAGGGGCCTTGTAGTCGTCGTCGTCATCGAAAGGATCGTGGTTTGACCGCCAGGACGCTGAGAAAGCAGGACCCGCAGACGTCGTGGGTGCCGAAGCCGCGGCGGAATCCAACTCTTTCTGGTCGACGATGAAGGAGCTCAGCAGGGACTTCGACTTCGTGGCCGAGCGAGCAGTCGGTGCGTTCGCCATCTGAGATGCAGCAGAGACCGAGATCTTGTTCAGTGACTCTGCAAGTGCCGCTTTACGCTGCCATCGCAGGAACAGCAGCGGAGTCGCGATGGCCGCGCCTGAGAAGGCAACCTACTGCGAGGGTTAGCGTCCTGACATGTTGTGAGAAGCAGCACACGCACCAGGGAGATAGGCAGCCATAGCGGCACCCTCTTGTTCTCCCGGGGCGGCAGGGGCTGGGCGTCTGGATGGAGAGGAGCAGGCTGCTCAGGCTCGGAAAGGGAGGACATAACCGCTTTGACGACGCGTCGCACGAATCCCAATCGGGAACTGACGTCACGGCGGCCCTTCCTCGAGGCTCGAATTCAACTCAAGATGCAGTCCATGTCATTTTTGTCGACGATGCCCACAGCATAGATGTAGGAACTGTGATGCACAGTCAAGGAAGCAAGACTGCTCGTCTTTCCAAGCTACCTCTCGGTCAAAGATATCGATGGGAGGATGCGTATGCCACATAGTTTTGGGTGAGAAGCAATGTAAGTTCGGTTACATTTCATAATGCTTCGGCAGAGGTCACTCCTGATGGTTCACACAATGGTAGCGATGGATCAGCGCTGATTCGACGCGGTCTACTCGATGAGAACTGTTCCAGAGCGAAGTTGAACTTCATGACTTCGGCATATGCCGGGACGCAGCTGTACAGACAGCCACTTGTGACCGCGTGACTCGATCTGCGCGCTCGCCGAGTCCCTAGCGTCGGCGACGAAGACCGCAAAGCGCAACGACAATGGAGCAATTACGGTACCTGGGCTCGCTCGAAGGCCACAAGGGATGGGTGACGGCCATCGCGACGTCGTCCGAGAACCCGGACATGATCCTCACCGCGTCCCGAGGTACTTACCCTCTCCTCCCCCTCCGATTTCCATCTAAGTAGCGCCCAGACAAGACGATCATCGTCTGGCAGCTCACCCGCGACGACGAGTCCTACGGTTACCCGAAGCGCATCCTCCACGGCCACAACCACTTCGTGTCTGACGTCGTCATCTCCTCCGACGGCCAGTTCGCCCTCTCCTCCTCCTGGGACCACACCCTCCGCCTCTGGGACCTTAACACCGGCCTCACCACCCGTCGCTTCGTCGGCCACAAGTCCGATGTCTTGTCTGTCAGCTTCAGCGCCGACAACAGGCAAATCGTCTCTGGCTCGCGCGACAAGACGATCAAGCTCTGGAACACCCTCGGAGAGTGCAAGTACGACATCAAGGAGGATGGCCACTCTGAGTGGTACGTGGCTATGCGATCTGCTGTGAATCTTTGCTTATACTGCTTTTTAGGGTCTCCTGCGTGCGCTTCAGCCCGAACGTCCTCAACCCGGTTATCGTGTCCTGCGGCTGGGACAAGGTCGTCAAGGTGAGATCGCGATTCCTAGTGTTATATTTCTTCGCCATGATGCATCATCTATATATTTGCTACTTCAGAGGGCTCGGCCCTATGAGACTAACTTTTCCACCAAGATCTCTGAGCTTCGCACACAACAAACTCGTTTGTTCATGTCACTAACCCAACCATCCAGGTCTGGGAACTCTCGAAGTTCAAGTTGAAGACCAACCACTACGGCCACACCGGCTACGTCAACACCGTCTCCGTGTCGCCTGATGGCTCCCTCGCTGCCTCCGGTGGCAAGGACGGTATCACTATGCTCTGGGATTTGAACGAGGGCAAGCACCTCTACTCCCTCGAGGCCGGTGACGTCGTCAACGCCCTCGTCTTCTCCCCCAACCGCTACTGGCTATGCGCCGCCACGACGAAATGCGTCAAGATCTTCGACCTTGAGAGCAAGTGCGTATCTATGCCCTCATCCCCTCTGCTGTCTCCCTAACATATGATCCAGGTCGATCGTCGACGAGCTCGTCCCGTCCTTCGACGTCCCTGAGGGCGCGCGCCAGCCGGAGTGCGTCTCCATCGCCTGGTCCGCCGACGGCCAGACCCTCTTCGCCGGCTTCACGGACAACAAGCTCCGTGTGTGGACCGTCATCTCATAAGACGTTAGGGACGATGGGTGACGAGGGGCTGCTGTCTATGCTATATTGTTGTGTTGTACACTACATATGTACGCTACCTTACTTCAAAATCTCAGACCGCTGCAGACGGCTGGTTTCGATATCTCTTCTCTGCGTGATCTTTGTGAAGAGCCACCATTCAAGGCCATTCGCGAGATTCAAGTTACGCTTGCACTAACCCGCGAGCTCAGCGTAGTCGAGGGGCGGTCAACGCCATGCATAGCGATTCGAATTCAGCATCATCATAAGCTTCCACAACCAGGAATAGTATAGTACAATAAGGTATCGAGTAACGTAGACCAAACGAGAAGTGCAAGAAAGACCAGCGAAACGAAAGCTAGTGTACAGACAATCGATAGGTATACATACAATGGCATGGGCGATGGGTATTACAGTACATGCAGATCATAAGAGGTCATGAGGAGGAGAAGTACATCAGTTACTGCGCTCACGACAACTGGATGCGAATCAGCTGCAGCGAGGGTATGGCAAGCCGCACTTCGTTGGCAAGAGCGGCCTGCTCGATCTCGTCCAATGTGCGGAAAGGCTGCCGAAGGACAAGGCGCTCCAGGGCCCAGCGCTGGAAGCTTTCCCGCATCGCTTGCAGGGAGTCAGAGAAAGCGATCTGAGAAGTATGTTAGTCGCGCAGTCTCAACGATGAAGGTGAAAGGCAAACACTCACTACACCGTGACGGCTTTCCTCCATGGCACCAATATCAACGAACGTGATCTCAAGCTTGCGCAGGAGCGGGAGCGCACGCGCGATCGTATCGAGCAGCGAGGCGCTCAGTCGGCGCACACGCAGCTTTACACGGCGCGCGATGTCCAAATCGAGCGCCTCCACCAAAATCGCTACCTCCTCCAGCAAAAGCTGCCGATCCAGGAGGACGAGCGAGCGCAGGTTGCCCGCATGCGCGCGCACCCAGTCCGCAAGCGCTTCGACGTCGAAAGGTCCCACGACCGGGCGAAGCGCGAGCTCCGCGGACACCAGGCGCGGGAAGTATATCCCGCGAAGCGCGGAGAGGACCCAGCCTGGGTTCGACTGCGCCGCCGCGGGCGTCATGCGGCGCGTGCGGAAGGCGAGCCGGTGCAGCTGGCGGGCGTGGAGGAAGAGGAACGTGCGCAGCCCGGAGACGTCCTGCAAGTGCGCGCCGTTGAAGGGGATGGTGAGCTGGAAGCGGTCGAGCGCGCGGAAGGGGCCAAGATGCTCGAAGAAGGCGCTGAGGGCGAAGGGGTCGGAGGAGGACGTTACGCCGATCTCGAGGGACTGGAGATGTGCGCGATCTGGGTGCTCGACGTGGTTGACGAACAGGCGCATCTCCTCGACGAAGTGCATGGCGTGAGCTTGCCCGTTCGGTAGACAGAACTCAATGTGCAGCGTCTCCAGCGCTGGAAGGCGGATACCCACGAGACGGTCTGTTAGATTAGTCGAGGGCGGGATCTTCAGTGATAGATGGATGAGTGATCGGCTCATAGCGCCGCTCAGTACCGGTTCCAACAGCTGGGAGAAGAATGCATTCGAGTATGGCAGCTGTTCATCCCACTCGACAGTGTAGCGGAGGGCGGGAGTTATGGCCAACGCAGACTGGATCCGCTTGATGCGACGATGTGCGCGACATGCTGAGCGCTCGTGGGCAAGCCGCTCTGCTTCCGCGGGTGATAGGACGCTGTTGAGATGCACCCACATGCGAAAGAGTAGGTGGTGCTTCTTGCGCCGGGACTCTCGCGAGATGTCCCAAGGCCGTACGCGCACCTCGCGTACGAACGACGCCACAGTCGGGTCTCTGTGAGTGAACTGACCATCAGCTACACTTGTCTACGTGAGAACGATAGTCACTGACCCTAGCAAGCGGACAAGGCGCTTCGTGACACGGCCATAGTCCTCGAAGTCGATGGCGCGGTATCGGATAGCACGGTATGTCTGCAGGCAGGTGCGGTTCACGGTAGCCAGAGCAGCTTGGACAGAGGCCGGGAGCAGGTCGAAGACATGGCGCCAAACTTCGACTGGAATGGCCATGGCGGGCGAGCGCCTTGGGCGCTCCGGGTTGAAGAGGGCTA
Source organism: Pleurotus ostreatus/Saccharomyces cerevisiae fusant (assembly GCA_024196135.1). Lineage (NCBI taxonomy): Eukaryota > Fungi > Pleurotus ostreatus/Saccharomyces cerevisiae fusant. The sequence goes on along the minus strand of JAMQCK010000361.1, from coordinate 5,737 downwards.
CCGTGCCCGAGGGGGAGCGCGTCAGCTCCAGGGCATCGACGTAGGACATCCTGGGGGGCGGAAGGATAGGCACCCTTGTGGGCGCCTAATGGGGCGGGCGCTCTTATATAGGTCCATACACGTGTTGCAAAGGGAATACAATCAATCAAGCGCGTTCGGTCATCTCGAGTCACAGGGTTAAGAGCGCACTTCACCCTTCCGAGAACCCCCGAGCAAGAAGAGGCAGATAATATAGGAGTGCATGTTGAAACGATCCAGTGTCTTGATGGAGGCTCTTAGTGGAGAGGCGCGTGTTCGCAGATGAGCGTGGGGAACAAGGCATGCCGTAAAAGGAAACGGAACCTTCACGGTGTCACATCAACGGCGTTTGCTCCTTACAGACAATACCGATTGGCCTCACGCTCATGAATATGTTGGACAGACACGTCCTCTCTATCTCAGAGCATACCAGCGTCAGTATTTAAATCCTTATAACCGAATAAGGTGCGACACGAAATCAAACCAGGACGTTTGAGCAGCCGTCACGAGTCCATGGTGGTGCGGGGCCTGATCCCGTCGCCCGAGGCCCATCGGACTTACGTCGCTGCACCCCTCTCTATGGATCTTCAGATCCAAGTCCCGAGAAATTGCTCAAGCGACGAACTGCAAGCGTGACGGTCAACGGTTGAACTTCACCAGATCACATGAAATCACGTTACCGTACGGTTTTATGTGGCGCAGGCCTACATGCGAATCCAGCATTTTCCGTGTCTTCCTCCATCATCAGCGGGAATTTCCTGTTACCCGAAAAGAACCGCAACCAATTTACTACTCAACGAATGGCAGAAAATTTTGCAAGGCTATTGGCGGTCAGTCTGCCTTCGAATCACTCATAGGTAGACCCATCATCTTATTCGATTTGCAGGAGCGATATCCCTTCTACAAGGCCCAATATCCTGGACAAGGCAGGAGATGGCGCCAGCAGCGCATCCTTCAAGAATTTTGGGATAATCCAACGCCAGTTTTCGATGTGTCCATGGACCCCGTACGTCCAATCTTTCGAGGACTGACGAGGTTCACTGATTGCATCATCTCAGACGAACGCGGAGGATTTCTCTGAAGACCCGGATCCTTATGACTTTGCGGTCGAAGACGGCCCAGAATCGGGCGTACTGATACGCACCGACTTCAGCGACGATGCTGCATTCCAGTCTTTCTGCGCAGAGTTGAAGCAGGTCGAGCGCGATTTGATGGACTCCTTGAGGCCCGAAGAGCCAGCTGCTGGCCACGACTCTGCTGCCGGTACCTCCGCCGCCGCTGCTCAAAACGGATCCGCACAAAACGCCGAAGACGACGACTCTTCTGACGAGGAAGGCGAAGGCGGCCTGCCCAGGGCCATCATCCGCATCGTCGACCCATCGACGCACCCTGGTGTCGTCGTCCCCCGAGATGTCTTCAAAGACATCACCAACCTCACCGCCCTGCGCATGTTCAACGAGCCCAGTGTCCGTTCCGCGCCTGCCGTCCCCGCAGGCAGCCGCCGCATCGCCCATCCGCACCGTCTCATCGACCACGCGCAGCTGCAGGAGGTGTACTCGGGGATGACGATCTGGATCTACGACCGGCAGAGTAACACGGATCGGTGCGCGCGGCTCGTCAGTCAGCAGAGTGACGCTTATGGGACTGCGACGTGAGTTTCCTGCATCGTATATGGCGCCTAGGGCGTGGCCATCTCACTGATCTTATTCATAGCGGCGATAGCTGGCGCGCCAGAGTCTCGCACATTCCCGAACTCCAGTTCAACATGACATATATGGGGATGCAGATTAACTTCGGCGGAGAGGATAGATACGACTACTCGGAACGGAAAAGAAATTTGGAGGATGCGGAGAATATTCCACCATCGACGGCGTAGTGCTTCGACCCTCTGTATTCATGTGTGCCTCCTTTCGTCCATCGATACAATGCCTCTGCCTCGCAGCAGTCTGACGCTAAAACATTTTAATATATTCCGGGCTGCCCCCAAATACGAGTCAGACAACAATCAAAGGTAAGGGAGAAAAGATGACATACCTATCGACGAGCGCGTAGCAATGAAATCGCGAGCGTAATTTGACGACTATTCGGAAGCCCTGGTAGGTCTCGGCGCACTTCTCGACCGAATAAACCTCGGACTTCTCGATTCAGGTGAGCGCACGACAGTCGAATCAACAGTCGACGACGTTGAACGGACTGATCTTCCCGACTTCCTATACGCACCGTCAGCACTTCGGCCCATCGCTCCATCCATGGACGTCAAACAAATGCTACTCACCGAATTCCCGAGCTTCTGCACGACCAAGTGGCTGGAGGCATCCGTCCTCGACTAGTTCGGCAATTCTGCGCACTGCAGGGGCTGACAAGGGACTCTGACGAAGGCGCAGATCGGCTGGGATGGATGGGTCCAATACCTTGATATACGTTAGGGCATGGAAATATCTTCAGTGTATACTGACGCACCTCGCTGACCTTGTTGGTGAATGTGGCGATCTTCTTCCCCCGCCGCGATCCCCCAAGCATGATTGGCCCAGGCAAAGTGAACACCCGTCATCTATGTAAGCCGCGTGTCGGATTGAGGCCCCGTGCATTTTACATAGTAGATGGCGCCCTCCGGCAGCTGCTCGTCGTCCACCACGAACTGGAGAGTGTACTGCTTCGGGCTCGCCCCCTCGACGGGAACAAGCGCGCCGATGTGGTGGCCGGATGGGCATTGGATCCGGAAGTCGTCGGGAATGAGGGACGAGGCGGTATCGGCGGGCGCGTCCTCGAGGATGACGGAGGGTGAGCCTGAGGCGATATCGTGTAGCGTCCAGTTGCCCTGCTGGTGGACAAGGTCGCTGCAGGCATTGATGGGCTGTACTTGGGTGGCATCGATGAAGGCGATGGCACTGAAGAGAGCGAGAGCGATAGCGAACATATTCGAGAGATATTCGGAAGATCGGCTGGTAGACGAGAATATGACCTTGGATGGTGAGGCTGGCGAGATCATCCTTTATAGACATATTTGTGCGGCTTTCACTGACCGGCGTGGATTATCAAGAGAGCTATGCGGCTCCATCTGGCCGCATCAGAGAGGGCGGGAGACAGTGTGTTTCCAGTGAGCACCTCGGTTCTCGAAGCCGCAGTACCGTCCAGCCATACGTCTGTCCATTCACTCGTCGACCCAATTCGGAATCGACAAGGTTCAGCGTACTCTGAAGTGCTGCCGAGGTTGTAGCAGTACTCACGAGGCTGTGCGATGAAAGGTGGTGCTTTGAGAACAATAGGATCCGGGAGAAGGCATTGTCAAGTCCGGGTTGTCAGCGGTGTCCGCGTATGCGAAGTCAGTATTGAGAGATATTTGGGAGCCCATACTTGCTGGTCACGCGTCCCCCGCACTGCACCTCGGCGAGAGAGTCCGAGTCCGCGAGGAGTGTTTTGGGCTTGTCGCAAGAAAACCAACCTTTACTATTCCGCGAACGTTATGGGTAGGTTCTGTAACGTCTGGCGGGCGTGACGAGCACGTTCTTCCAGCTAGTGTCTTGCACCTGAGCTGGGCACTGCGTTCAACATGAGGGTGATCTCCAGCTATGCCAACGTAGGCATTGGACTCACCAGTAGTACAATCATGCGTTAGGCATCGAAAGCAGAAAATGGGGGAGCGCAGGATACTTTTGAATCACAAGCATGGAGGAAAATCTTGCAGAAGTTATCGCGCATCTGAGATACGGAAAGACTTGCAGCGGAAGTACAATGCTGAGAGTCGACGTATAAGATGCGTGGGAGATTCGAATTGATGGCCATAACAGTCTCGGCAAATGCCATGGTCCTACCTCGCCTCTTCAGCTTGCTCTTTCCCGCCACTTCCGGGTCTCTCGCCGTGCGGCGGTGAAAGTCAGCGACGAAGCTTTCTCGCTAGAAATTCTTTGGCTATACTAGTGAGACCCAACGCAGCTACAGGAAAAGCAAAGGAAAAGCGACACGCACAGCGCATTTGATTGACGTTCATACAGAGCAAGAACAAACAGGCATACAAGCCGAAGTACATACGTCGAAGTATCATCTGGAACAACAAGCTGCGTATATACAGGATCAAACACGATAGAATACACATACAAAAGCGGGCTCACAAAACATTCGGTCCGCGTCAGCGACTTTTTGCGGCCGACAGGGTATCTCTTTTCGAGAGTTGCACACTATACAACAGTCGTGCGCTTGACGGATGTTAGTCGCATAGCGCCTTCACCACGCTTCGGGCATGGGTACCTGGTCGCCCGTCCACCCGTTCGTGCCAGTCATGTTGAGGAAGATCCCATCCGATCCATTGACCGGCAGGCCCAAATCTGTCAAGCTCTGCGAGTCGTTGTCAACACAAGCAGACTCAGTGAATCAACAGCCTACTCACCTGCTCCTGCAACCACGGCGGGATTGCACTTGGGCTAAAGAAACCACGCTCCGACGGCCACACGATCCCCAGCTCCTCCATCGAGAACGGCTGAGGCAGCGACGGGTCCACATACGTCGGACTCATAATCATGTTCTCCGCGAACTGCGGTGGCTGCATCGTCGCGGGCGGCGGCGCAGGGGCAGCCCCGCCCGCCATCCCGACCTTCCGGCGCAGGTTCGCGAGCATGATGCGCAGGGTGAGCGCGTAGCGCTCAGCCGCAACGTCGCTCAGCAGCTGGCTGAGCTGCTCGACCTGGTTGATGATCTGCACGAGGTCGAGCTCGCCTGGGAAGAGGTTCGCCATCTTGAGGAGGAAGAGGCCAGAGAAGGCGGCGGTGACGAGCGAGTCATGCACGGCATAGCGAAGGGCGGCGCGGTACTCGGGCGAGGAGAGGAAGATGTGAAGGCAGGTCGAGGCGGCGTCCTTGGCGGAGAATGCGAGCTCGCGCTGCTCGAAGGGCATCTTGTCCCAGGAGACGCCGCGAAGGGCGACGCAGACGAGCCACAACTTAGCGTAGTGAAGCTCGCCGGCAAGGATCTTGTGCAGCAGTGAGTGTTCGTCCATGCTCTGGCGGTGCATCTCATTGCACTCCTCCCACCACTTGTCGAGTGCCACATTCGCACGACGAATGAACGACAGCGTTGCATGGTTTACCTCGTTCAGTGGCGCCAAGGTTTCATAGATTTGGGCTGCAAGTAATACGTTAGCTGAATGGCTGCTGACTTGTAGGAAACGTACTCTTCTGGGCAACAAGCTCCACCAAAGCCACCAGGCGGACATCCGTCGGGGAGGCCATGGGGTGCTTGAGCAGCAACCGGCAGTGGCGGATCGAGCTCTCGTCCCGGAGTACGATGGGGCGGCCCGTTCCAAGGCTCATCTGATGATCAAACCAATAGAGGCAGAGCCAGATGCGTGCTGAAACCACGAGGTCGCGTTCTTCCTCGTCCGTCCGCTTCTTGCTATCGTCCGCGAGCTTCTCGAGGGCACGATGGAGGCCAAGATCGAGGGCCATGCGCATCGCGTGGCCGCTGGGAAGCCACCCATTGGTGCTCCAAGCAGCGAGCAGGAGCATGCCTGTCACTGACGTGAGCTCCCATCAATCGTTGTGTGGGCTTCGTTAGTTACCTTGTACTGCTTCCTTGCGCACAACAGGCCCGAAGAGGGAGGAGCGTGCGATGCCTTGGGCCTCCTCCAAGCATTTGTAGAAGGTCGGGCTCAGCGGACCGTTGCCGCTGCGAATCTTGCCCGCGACTGCCAGGATGGCGTCGAAGGTCCAGGGCGTACGTTCCATCA
>JAMQCK010000360.1:0-26250 GCA_024196135.1 Pleurotus ostreatus/Saccharomyces cerevisiae fusant | reverse complement strand
ATCTCCTCCACCTGCCGCGGATCCTCATGCTCTCTCGCAGCATCCTCCTGCCGTCTCATTGTCGCCTCCTGCAGACGCCCGACACTCTGGCGACGTGCATGATGGCTCGTCCAGTGCTGTTCATGAGCAGCCGCTGCTTCATGATCGCGCTCAGCACGAGAGGGCGAGCGCGCAGGCCCAGCGCGCTCGCACGCCTCCCTCTCGCGCCTGAGCTCCGCCAGGAAGTTCGTCGCCTTGCGGTCCATCATAGAGCTTTGGGGCATCGCAGACTGTGTAGGCGCGCCAGCTTCGTCGCCATCGAGGGGCGTAGCATCGCGAAGTGACGCGATATGGTCTTCCAAGCGGGGTAGCTCGTTGACATGAAGAGCGGGGGAGGAACTGTCGGAACGAGCAATCCGCGCAGGGTCGCTGTCGAAACCACGTTCAGTGCTTTCCGGAGGAGGTTGAGCATAGCATTGAAAGTCCTCCGCGCGATGGACGCCTCTGAAAGCAGCAGGATGAACGGGCTGAGGCGGTCGAGGGTCTGCAGTGTAGGCAGCAGTGGGAAGTTGACGATCATCGTGGTGCGAAGGACCGTGCGTAGAGTACCCATAGGGGTCATAGGGGTGTGGGGCAGGATGAAGCGCATGAGGGGGAGGCGGAAGGGGATAATGAGCTTGCGAGTGTTGCACTTCCTGCGGATGATATGCCGGCGGGTGAGAGCGAGGGACCTGCTCGGTATCCGGCCACTGAGAGTACCCAGGATAGCTCGGCCATGCAGACTGGCGCGCGTCGTACGGTGGTTGGGAGGCATTCTGGGGAATTGACGCGGGCTGCGCGCTGGGAGACATTACAGCCTTTTCCTGCGATGGCGGAGCCAGACGAGATGGCGCAAGCGGCATATCCGAGGACGGTGGCCTGTTCGACGGATGGTACTGCCCACCCGGTCCTGTCTGGGAGGGTGGACCGTATGATGCTGTGGGTCTGCCGCTCGAGGACATAGGTCGGCCACTTGGCCCCGCGCGCGACGCATGCTTCCCGCTCGCTGACGCTGGCTTGCGACCACTCGACGACGCCGGCTTGCGACCCTTTGACACCGGTTTGCCACTCACCGACGTGGGTTTGCCACTCGCCGATATGGGTTTGCCACTCGCCGACACCGGTTTGCCATCCGCCACCGCTGGCTGCCTGCTACTCGTAACATGCACCCCGGCCCCCACGCGCCCGCCCGCCGCCAGGACGCTCTCATCGACGACGAAGCGCGGTGTGCCGTCGTTGACCGCGATACGTGATGCGCTGTCGTTTGCGCCGAAGCGCGATACTCGCTCATCCCCAGCGGGGCGCGTCGACACCGGCGGCGGCACCGGAGGCGGAGTTTCAGGCGCCAGGCGCAGCCCTTGCTCGCGCGCAGGGAGGCGGTGGCGCGTGGTGGGACGGGAAACCTCGCGGCTCGATGGGTGCGAGGCGTGATGAGATGGATGGGAGGCGTGATGGGATGGATGGGAGGCGTACGGAGAGGGACGTGAGTCGTGCATCGCGGGCTGATGATCGTGTCCGTCGTGCGTCATCGGACGACCGCTCGGTCCTGCGACCCCTTCCCTCGTCGCCGGTCGGTCGGGATGGCCTCTCCGCGCAGGCTGTGGCTGGCCGCAGTCGTCGTATCGTAATGGATGGCCTCTCTGTGCGGGTTCGGGTTGAAGTTGATGAGCGTATGCGGCACGGGCAGCGGGCTGCTGAGCGTATGCGTCACGGGCAGCGGGCTGCATCTGAGTCCTAGGTTGAGGCTGTCCGCGGGCGACGTACTGGGCTGCTTCCTGACGACGGACTTGCGGTGGTTCCTGCCGACGGGCTTGCGGTGGTTCCTGCCGACGCGGATGCGGCGCACTCAGCTCGGCCGCCTGCAGCGCTTCTCGCGTGGCTTGCTGAGTCTGTCGAAGGGCTTCAATGGTCTCCCGTGGTACCCGAGAGGGCGCCTGGGGCATGGGAGGTGCGTATTGGGCTCGATCCGAGGGGCGAGGGGGCTGGCTTGAAGGATGAGAGTGACTTGAGAAGTGCTGAGATGGGGAGTGACTTTGAGAGTGCTGAGGTGGGGAGTGAATTTGAGAGTGCGGAGGTGGAGGATACGAATAGGCGCCAGGAGGAGGATAGACGCCGTACTGCGGATAGGCGCTGGGATGGAATGGATTTGGGGGCGCTTGTGTGCTCTGGGACTGTTCAGAGGGCTGGGAGTATGAGGGGGCACCGGAATGTGAAGGACCTCGGGAGTGCGAAGCCCAGCGGGAGTGCGAGGGGCCACGAGAGTGCGAGGGGCCGCGAGAGAGAGAAGGACCTTGAGAGCGCGAAGGCGCCTAATGAAGGGGGTTAGAGCATGTTCAAGCCAAAGGTCAAGACCACGCACCTCCCGTTGCTTCCCTCTTGCTGTCTTAGAAGCACCAGTCCGGACCTCCTTCGCATCGAAGTCCTTAAAGCAGATCAGCAAAGAACGGGGTCTAAAGAAGTACAGCACGCACCACCGGCGCAGGCTCGAGCACGATCGTCACAGGGCCTTGAGCGACCGTGTTCTCCGTACTTTCGCTGTCCTGGATGGCCGCGTACGACGTCCCCCTCCGATGCATCCACGAGCGCCTTCGCCCGCTGGCGTGAAGAGGGGACGTCGCTTGCGCGGACGCCGATGTCCGCCGACTGCGCGCGGGAAGGGGGCGATGGTGGCTAGCTTCGGGGGCGTCCACGGCCAGGGGCGGAGGCGACCTCGAGCGCGGGCGCTTGACGCCACGCGGGCCTGCGGCTGGGTAGACGGGCGCGCCCCAGCCGACTTCAGCTTCGAGGGAAAGGTCAGCGCTTACTGCGGATGCATCGGGTATGTTCGACGCACCTGCGCGCCTATCCTCCCTTGCGCGCTCTCCGTCGCTCGCGCTCAGCCTGCTATCCTCCGAGGACGCTCTCGACATCGGGGTGAAGATGTGGTGAAGACTTTGGGGGTCAACGAAGGACGGGGAAGCGAAACCGAGCCTGCATGCGGGCCATCATCTTATAGCGACAGCGGGCGATGAAGTTGGAGATAGCCTGGGAAGCCCCTTCCCAGGCGCAGGGCGCGCAGAGCCCAGCTGACGCCGCGGCCCTGATGGGAATACAAAGGGCGCGTCGAATGGGGAAGCCACCGCGTGCGGCTGCCGTAATCCCACCGTGCGTGCCGAGATCCCATATTGCGTGCCGCCCCTTCCCGCGCGTTCTTATTGTCTTTCCCAGCTGACCAAGCCCGCAACGGATGATGGGAGGGTGTTGCGATTGAGTGCGCTTTGGGAAGGCTCTGCGCCTGGGGCGCGTCTTGCATCAGGAAGATGGGCGATGGAAGCAAACCTGTGTGAACTTCTCCCGCGGAAGCAGATGGCTTTTGTCAACTCCGGTCCGCACTCGGATAGCCACCGGAGTGCCGCAAAAGGTCCTGCGAGTTTATCCACGACGTCTCTCCATGAGGATAGCTTCAGCTGATTCGAGCAACCAGTATTATCGGCACCGAGAGTTAGAAGGAATGCGATGGGATGATGTTTGTCCAGTCAATAAAGCCGCTAGTGCGCGTGAAAATGAGGGACTTCACTGACCGACGCGCGGACTCGCAACTGGCAGAAGCGTGAGGGCAGTACTCAGATTCAGAACCATGAGAGCAGTACAGTGCACAGTAGCTGTGCTACGAAGCCACCTTTCAAAGTCATGAGGCGCAGTGGGCGCCTAACGCAGCACTGCCCATTGCCACAAATGATCTCCCACGAATAACTTGCGCTGCGAGGTCGTTGTGATGAGAGGGTCAAGTTTATATGTCACGGCGTAGATAGAGTGAGGATATCTGTCAATAAGCAATAGATCATCGGGCTTGGGACAGATTCCCAAATGAGTACACCTCCTTCCTGCGACCCCGACGAGCGTCATCCGGATCATCGAGAACTCGTAAGTAGTTATCTGAAGAAGCCCGTCGAGTATCTGCCATCACATTCAACTTGATACTCGAGAGAAGTCAGATTGAGAGCTTGGTACGCGGTCGGTGACCAGTCCGCTGTCTGAAGGAAGGAAGGCGGGAGGATGCGGCAAACGCCGAAGCGGAGGTTGAATTCGATCACCTGATCGCCTGAAGTTGACCCGAACCTTCATCATGTCTTCGTGAACGCTCGCGCATACGTCCAATAAAATAAGCGCTGCATCTTCGCAAAATCTCTACGCTCGCGCACAGCCAATCAGTCTTGCTTTGGCACCATGCTCGGCGCTCGACGACGCCGCCGCCAGCACACTGGACCCCACGACTTTTTGCTTCACATATTCGAAAGCCTGGACGGCGAGGACTACTCTTTTGCTGTCGTAAACCTTCTAGACAGCCGCTCTGCCATCGATGGTAGGTTCTCTGCGTCTCCATCAATAGACGCACGAAAAGACTTCAGCATGGAGGCATTCGAGCTTGGCCGGACGATGCGCGAACTACCATCGCACCGGGCCACCAAACCGTGAGTGGACACCTCATTTACTCTGTATTCCAATCATATTCATCTCCCTGGTAGTTTGCGTTGGAAGGCTCGCGAATATCTCATCTGGGCTGCCGGGTTCGGTCTAGCCGAGGAAGCTATCCATACGTGCTACTCTGAACTGAGAAGGGACACCCGGTGGGCATCAAACCGTGAGACAACCTCTCGAATGCCCTGCATGACTCGTGCTTACTTCTAGACATCAGCGCGCGGCTCAGACCATAACACTACAGACTCCACCGAAGACCGGCGCATCCTCGAGCGCCTGCACGCGACCTTGAACTGCCACATCGGCCTGATTGAAAAAAGCATTCCGACCGTAAGTCCATACCTCCTTCTGCCTCTTCATTGTCTCTAACCCCACACCCCAGTCCTCCCCCACCCACCACGCCCTCCCACGGCTCACGCGCTACCTCAAGCCCATTTACCACCACGCCGCCCCCCGCGGGCTTTCCAATCTCGTCTACCAGGCCTTCTTCCACTCCTTCGTCACCTTCGTCAAGTACCTCAAGGGCGAGAACGAGCCGTACGAGGGGTACACGCGCACGCAGTCCAACCTCTTCTACGGCTTCCTCGTTCTCGGGCTCATTGCCGCGTCCTCAGTCGTCGGCTTCCTATTGAATATGGGGGGTATGTATCTTTTTCGGGGGGGAGGCTTTTGAGTTCTCCCTGCGCATGCGACGGTGATTGACGTGACTTTAGGCTGCGTCGACCAAGAGATCAAGAAAAGAATGGGCACAGCCTCGCACGCCTTGCATGCCTTCGAGACTGGCGCGCGCGAATACGTGTCCGCCTGGAAAGCCCTTCGCGTCGTGGTCCGCGCCTTGCTCGACGCGAATTCTCTCGAATCCGAGCAAGAGCGCCAGATTCGCGTCTTCTTCCGCGCGTTCGATTCGGGGGTGTGTATACACTGCAACCTACATCCCCATGCCAGATTGCTCACCAGACGCACTAGTATGCACGCCCCACGCGCCAGAGCCTCACTGTCCTTGCCGCCATCCACGAGAAGATCATCCTCGAGGACGATCGCGACGCCCTCCTTGCCGAAATCGACGCGCACTTCCTCGCTCCGGCCGCCGCCGCCGACATCCCAGCCTCGCTGGACGAAGAGGAAGAGGACTACCCGCTCTGCGTCAGGCCCTACGGCTATGTCAGTCGGGCGCTCAAGGACATCATGGCGGGCTCGTTCGATGAGCTGGGATTGACCGACACCCTGCTGAAGCACCGCATCCTGTGCAAGTCGGCGGCGTGGGAGACCGCACGGCGCGACTACTTCGTCGCAATGTCGCTTTTGGTGGACGCGCTGGCGCATTTGGACGCGGATTGGCCGTTTTTGCAGCCGTGAGTGTGGGGTGTCGGGCGGCGGGCGACTGATGAATGTGTATCAGGCTCCTCCGCAATGTACATGCGAGGCTGGCTTGGGCTGGCGGCGTGGCACACGGACTGCACAGCATCAATATCCACGTCGCATCGTGGAGAGATACGTTGTGTACGATGCTCGATCTATTTTGAATGTGACAGCCGAGTTGCGACTTATCGTGCCTCCCGCAGATCCGGACGAGGACGACCTTCGTCGATTCATCCGAACCCTCGATCACTACATCGTCCCACTGAGCAAAGGTCGCTCGCGACTGATGTCCCCGGTGCGCGTTAACCACAAAGCTCTACCCTGACCACGTCTAACGCCTGTCCACAGTCCGACCTTCACACGACCCCCATTCGCACCAAGCTCCAGCTCGTCGCTCGCGAAACTGCCCGATCGATTGCCTACCCCCTGCTCTTCATCCCTTACGCCTTCACCCCGCGCGTCAACAATTGGTACGCGCGGCAAGCGGCCTACGTGCTCTACGCCCGCCTGCTCGATTACTGCGTGGACAACCAGAGCCAGAACGCGATCGCAGGGATGTTCGATTATTTCTTCGACTGTAAGCCTGAACTGCGTACCACGCGCCCAGCCTACACAACTGCGCAGACAACGGGCTGACGTGGGCGCAGATCCCGACGTCGTGGAGATCCGGCGCGTCAAGGAGACGGTCGCGCAGGTCGAGCACACCTCGAACCAGCTGCTCGTCGCGTGGATGACGATGCGGCACGCCGCGCAACGGACGCTCGAGACGAAACACCCGGGCCTGCTGCTCGACTCGCTCGATCTCTACTCGTCTTCGGTATGCTGGCTCGCTCCCCTTTCGCGGCCGACTAGTCATGACACGCGCGCCTCAGGACATCAAGTCTCATTCGCACTTCAGCTGCCTCGGCTGCTCGCTCCCTTCACTGCTTAAGCGACTGGGGCCGGAGCGCGCTACTGCGATCTATGATGAGGTCGTCGAGCTCTATCCTCGGCTACCCGGGGAGAACCGCCAGATGTCGTCTGGGCAGAAGCGCGCGAGGGAGGGGTTCGAGGGCGAGGATGAGACGGTGGTAAGCTGTGATGATCGCTCGTCGACGTCCCACTCACCGATGTTCAAGTCAGGAGACTCCATGGAATGAGGACGATGGTCCTGATCCTGAGAGACCCAGTAGATCGCGGTGCGCGTGAGGCACCTGGTGTAATATCGAGTGCACTCGACGCGTCTGCATAACGCATCTTGTGCACTCGAGCGAAGCGACGTCTCTTCGAGTTTGCATTTTAGTCATCGCTGGTTTCAAAAGAGGATGAAGAACTGCTACAATGCAATAGCAAGAAGTATGTCGCTACGGTTTTTTCAGTGTGTCGCTGCGCCACCTGAAGTGGACAAGTTCCAATGATATCGTAACTGGATACCCTGTGGCGCGAAGGGTTTGTTGCCTCGCAGGGCGACTGACGTGGAAACTAGACGCGCAGACCGACAAGCTCAATTTTGCCCCATGCAATTTCTTCCGACCTCTCCGTACTTGTACACAGGCCAACAATGATATTCGAGTTCCACAAGACTATTACAATTTCACTTCAACTGTTGATTCTGACCCAAAGTCCGTCCATCCGTCCGTCAACCCTACAACAATCCCTCAACTCGATGCTCAATGATGCGCGGCAGGAATGCCAAACTTCTCAACCGCAACCCAGCTCTCGCGCTTCGGGCTATCCACTCATCAGTATGAGCCTCGACATGTGTAACGAAACCAAACTTACCCAGACTCCGGCCGCTCCGTCACTTTGCCAAAGCTCGTCCCCTCCAGCACCAGCTTCACCGTCTTGAACTCGAAGCCGCGGAACTCGAGTTTGAGCTCCAATCCGCCCTTCCCTCCGCGCACAAAGTCCAGGCGGCGCGACTCCTTGTGCGCTTCTTCCTCGAGAGCGTTGGTCTCGAACGCGGCCGAGACGGGAAGCGCATCGTTGATGCGGAGCACGGCAGACGCATGACCGCCGAAGGCTTCGTACAGACGGAGCACGATAGTCGTGGGACCCTTGGCGAAGTCCTTGAACGCGTCATCCTCGCCGCGCTTGACGGTCTCGAGGAAGACGTTGGGCGCTTGCTCGACGACGAAGGGAGAGGCCGCGGACTTGAGAGTGGATAGATCGTGGTTGGGGCCGACATGGCGCACTGCAAAGAGTCAGCTTTAGGGACAGATTCGACATGGTCATGGTACTGAGGCACTGACAATACAGTGGAGAGTTGAACAAGAATCCAGCCTGGGGCACATCTGACTGAATAAAGTGACCCTTGTGGGGCATGACCGCGAACGAGAATGCGTGTTTCCCTGTCGACTGTTAACGTAGGCACTCAAGTATAATGACAACCGCCACATACCCTGATCCTGCTCCGCATCCGGAGCCGTCGGTGACCGCAGCAAAGAGATGCGCATCAAGGAGCCAAGGCAAGAGAACCCATACTTGGACTCCGAGAGAATGGCGACGCCGTACCCGAACTCGCTCAAATCGGCGTACTGAGGTAGTACCGTGAGCGTGTGCATCTGAAATAGCCGCGAGGTGAACCTACTTTGTGACCGCAGACTTCAAACTAGTAGTGGATGGCCGTCGTCAGCAACACCTTCGTAGCCACAAGGTGCCTGCATACCTTCGCCATCTCCCAAGTCGTGTTCTTGTGGGTCGGGCGTTGGACATACCCGAACTGCGTCTCATACGTGGCAACGTCGCTCCGAATGGTGAGCGGCAGCTCGACTACGGTGCATCAGCGTTGTTGACACAGCGATCAATGGCGACCACGCACACTTGAGGAATTCATGCCTTTGCCGCCAGTCGACGCGCGCGTCGAAGCGGAAGAATGAACGCGAGTCCGCCTTCGAAGTAGCAGGAACGGCATCCAGAGAGATCTACGATACATGTTAGCCGTAGATCAAATTCTGTGACCCGCTGTTACATACCTCAACCTCGATCTCACTATCGCCGTACTTGGTGGTCGCGACGACCGCCGCGCGAATAGGTCCACGCGAGGTGACGCGCACGTTCTGGAACTTGAGCGGAATGGGGGCTTCGAGGTGGTGAATCTCGACATCTGCGAACACCGTTAGCCATGATCCAGCTACAGTCAAGCTTCGTACCCCATGCATCCCAGTAGTTAGGCCTGTCGTCGAACATGACGAGGCCACCAGTAGCGCCCGCAGCAATAAGTTCACGACTACGTAGACAGCATCAGCAACGGTACCGTCAGACGTGAGGAGGGCCGCAACTTACCCAAGCTGTACGTCGACCAAACTTGTAATACGGCCCTCGGCGATGGTGAGCTGCACGCTCTCGTTGCGAAGCACAAAGTGGTCCTTCCCGTTGCTGTACACTGCTCGTGCATTAGCGCGGGCCCGTCCCTTCGACGTCAATTCGGACTCACCACTCGCGGGCATGATCCTTTCCAACCTCGGCGCCGCACCGACCAACGCCGCCCCACTCGCGGGCACGTCGACCAGGGTGAACTCGTCCGAGACATACTTGGGCGAATAGCCGTCCTTTGCCTCATCCTCTTCCGTAGCGCGCTGCGAGCCAAGCCCAGCTGGCACGCGGATGACTTCGCGACGTGAGAAAGGTGTCGTGTTGAGCGCGACGAGGGAGCCGCGGCCCTTGAACTCCATCTCAGCGGCGCCGATACCGCCAATGCCACCGCCAGCAGCCTTGGACCCAGGAAGAAGCACAGAGAGCGCATCCTCGAGCATGTGCTTGCCATCGGAGGTGACCTCCGCATAGAGCTTCTCGGCGTCGTCGTACACCATACCGCTGATTAGTCAAAGATCAGTTCAATGTTCCACCGTAGCTCGCTAGTGCGATGCATGCCAACAGAGGACTTACATTGCAGATCCAGGCAGCACGTCGTGGAACTGGTTCAGCAGCACCTTCTCCCACGAAGTATTGAGCGTCTCCTTTGGGTACGCGTACGAACTTTGGCCCGAGGCCAGTGCCTTGAGCGATGCGAGCGTAGCGAAGAACTGACTACACGTCAACGCCGAATACCTTCGAATAGACCGCCACGACTCACCTCAACATCGCGCATGAGCACTTCCGAGTGACGGTTACCCTTCTTGATGCTCGCATGGCTCGTGTATGTACCGCGGTGGAACTCCAGGTACAGCTCTCCGAGCCAGGTCGGTAGCTTTGCGCCAGCGACTGTTCCCTCGTTGGGGAGTCCACCTAGGCGACCATCAGCAAAAGTCTCTGCAGTGCGAACACGCACTGCGCCCTAACGCGAAGACGACTCAACCCACCTTCGCCAAGCCTACTGCCACCAACATACACTGACCCCTTGCTTTGATCCGCAAGCTCGCGGAAGAACTCGTCGACCGTGCGGCCCTGCGCGTCTTCGTGAGTAGCTTTCCTCTCAACTTCTCCAGCGCACTTACCGTAACAAGCTGCGGCACGTCTCTGTGGGTACGCGCGAGGGCATTGATGCGACGCAAGTTCTCCAACATCTACGATGGTCATCAGCCTTCCACGCGCCTCGTTCAAAGGAAGAACGTCACCTTGTTCAACGGCCCACCGCCTCCATCACCGTTCCCGAAGGCCAGCAAGGATTGATTCGATGATTCGATATTCTGGAGCGTGTGTCAGCATGTTGGTCGACGAAGGGTAGCAATCAAGGGTTGGATATCAGCCAGCAGTTTGGACGTGTCCGCATCACGCTCCAGCCGTGGGCAGGAGTCATAGCGATTCTAGTATGTTCATCATATGCAGGGGGAATCGCCCCAGCTTGAGGAGCCAGGACTCACCTATGCGTTATGAACATATCCGGACGAGCATGGCGAGATGGACCGAGTATGCAGGATAGACCGTTAGTGATGCTCTCAACATTAAAGGAGCGAGGGAAAATGGTCAGAATAACTAGGATTATAAGATCGCTCACACCCCGTAAGGGTCGCGAAGATAGGTCATATGATAGCATCACACGGAAATAGGAGAAGGCGCATCGGCAGTCAAAAACTCACCTAGAGACAGTTCGGGGTAGTAAGAGAAGGTTGCAGGTTGAGCATGGAACAGAGATCGTCAGCAACTTCATGACGTAGGTGAAGAAGGAAAGGAAATGATCAGAATAACTAGGATTATGCAACGCTCATTGCCCCTTGAGGGTTCACGAATGTAGGTCATGAAAAGTTCGCATCATGCGAGACGTAAAGATGAAGATTGGAGACTGACCTATAGGCGCGAAGTCGGAATAGACGGCGAGAGTCGAGCAGAAGTTCGGAGTCTTGATGAGCAATCGCCGCTGCATATTATCCCCCAGGCGTACCTGAGAACGGTATATCAACAACAAGTAGACGTAAAGACGACGCGATGGAGAGGAAGAATAATCAGATGACACGCTTAAAAGCAACAGCTCATGCCCTCGCGAGTACAAGCCTCCGAGGGTCGTAGGAAAGCACATGATATTGGCATCATAATCCCACAACAAGATGGGAGGTCGAGCAAACGGCCGGGCGAAGACAGCCAAGCAAGTCAAAGCAGCGTCAACACGCGGACGCACCTTATGATTCCGGATTCCCTTGTTCACATCCCCAAGCGTCGCTTGCGCGGTGTAGGTGTCGACTAAGAAAGACGCACGTCTAGTAAGCATTGATAACCTCCCTCAGGTGGAGCCTGCTCACCGGGCGTCATATGGCACAGCACCTGCGTCCCATCGATACCCGCCCAGTTGAACGTTGTGTGCGGGAATGTGTTGCTTGAAGTTCGAAGTTAGTACGGCTACGGTCATGCGGGTGCAGCCTCTTGTTTACATATTGTTCCAGCTCAACTTCTGCGTAAAAAACCACTTCATGCCCGCGCTGCGGAGGATCTATTAAGCGCATGGTCAGTCCGCCGCTCTCGTTCTTGCGCTCAGCTTGAAGCGTACCTGCGGCAACTGCCCCGTCAAGCCGAACGTATCCGGCAGCCAGCCCGTCTCGCAGTAGAAGCCCAGACGAGACTTAAAGTATCTGAAGAGAACGAGCTTAGCGTTCTTGCTGCCGATGATCACCCGCCCGCCGCGGCCCAACATGTCCCATTCGCCAACGTCCGATCCCTCCATCGCCAACCGGAGAAACATGCTGAACTTACCTCTGCCCAAGGACGACCTGCCTCACGAGCGCCTCACCGCTCGGCATGTTGCCGTCGTGTTCGACCCAGGCGCCTCCGATGGGGAGGAAGGACCCCTACAGGACAATGTGATGAGCACCGCACCAACACGCACAACATCGAGCCTCACATCTTTCACCGCGTCCTTGATGCGCTCGAACAGCGTCGGATACATCTTCTCGCACCACTTCCATTGTTGGGCCTGATAAGGGGCGCAGTCAGCGAAGGGAATGATGCGTGAATGCGAAGAGTGAACAGGAAGATAGACGATTGACTCACCTGACTGGCCACGAAGCGATGTTCGGGGTAGCGCTTCGCGAGGTCGATCTGGGTAGACCTGGGTCGCAGATAGAAGGTCAAATGTGCACGGGAAAAGAAACGCGCCGCAGGCCCAGAAGGGCTGAGTATATGCGCCTGGTAGTAGCACGCGTACGGAAGGACGTATCGAGTAACGAACAGCACACGAAAGAGACAACTCACCAACTCCTCGCAACCTTCTGCTGAGTCGCCGAGTACGGCCAGAGCCATGCAGTGTCGATATGGCAGTTGCCCATGGCCCATACGGAACCAGGAGGGGTGGGTTCGGCAGACGGCTACACAAACTAGTCAGTCAGAGCCTCAACTGTGGAGAAGCGAGGCTAATGGGAGCATCGCAGGAGTGGGGTGTATAGGAAGAGAAGTGCACCTTGCCGAGGTCGGGATACACATCCTTGGGATCATCTACATTGATACCGCCAAACATTGCCTTGCGGGCAAGCGCACGCCCCTCGGCGATGACTTTGGCCACTTCCTCACGTGTACCCATCCGAGCACGGTCAAAGATATTGATGATTGCATTAGCTGCAGAGAGCGCGTCATTCTGCGCCGTAGTGTTGCCCGGGAGCGTCTGGGAGAGCTGCGCCATAGTTAGAGAAGGTTTTCGAGGCATAGTATGGATAAAGGATGAAGACTGGAAGGGAATGGGAAAGGCAGGAGCGAGAGAGAGGCGTAGGGGTGGGGGTGTTGAAGGGAGAGACGCGTTGCGCGCAGAGGGAGTCGATTTGCAAAGAGAAGACGACCACACACCTGCTTCAGAGCCTCAAAGTCCCACATCAACCTCCAAGCGTCTTCGTTGGGAACGACCAGGTCTGCGCTCGCAAGCGAGAAGTAGCGATTCATGTCGGGCGGCTCGATCGTATCGCCGTTCCACGGTACGCCAAACATGCCGTTGCACGTCACTTCGACGACGACGGAGTGCGTCCCCTTGTCCCAGGCGGCCTTTGGGATGATGTAGTCGACGCGTCGCGCGCCCTCGCCGCCGCCGGTGATGCCCTGCAGCGGTGTGCCGGCGGGGATCCCGCGCACGTCGCCCTCCGCGGCGAAGACCATCGCCTCGCAGCCAGGATCAAACTCGAGCTGCACGCGCTCCTCATCGCGCCACTCGGTGGGGAGCGCGATGTCGACGGTGAACCAGTGGTTGCTCCAGCTGGGGCCGAGGCGGATGCCCTTCTGCGCGGGCTCAAAGTCGGCGATGTGGGAGAGCGCCTCGGCGTACGACGGCTTGGTTAGTCCGGGCGCGTGCCAGACCTTGATGCGCACGACGTCGTCGCGGTTCGCCTTGTAGAGCGCGCTGGAGAGGTTGTGCGAGGCGTAGTGCCCGCCGGTGAAGTAATCGAGGCGGTTTTGCGTCAAGTTCTTGATCCATTTCGCCCCCGCGTCCAGCGACAGGGATGGGTAATTCGCTGTAGGCGCGTTCGTAGCCATGAGCAGCTCGATGTCGGTGATAAGCTGCTCGTCGTGGTCGCCGTCGACCTCGACGGTCGTCGTCTGCGGCACCTGATGTGACGTCACATTGATGTGGGGAAACTTCCCCATCGGGACTTGGGATCATCATCCTCTCCTCCTGCTATCGCAAACCATGGCCCGGCCACGCTCAGCGCAGAAACATCAAGAGACACAAGCTCCTCATAAAATGTACGCACTGTCAAATCCTGCATTTTTTCACAGTATTATAGTATAGGTCTTGCTTCTCAATCCCCGCTAGCTCAGTGGTAGAGCGTGTCACTAGTAATGACAAGGTCAGTCGTTCAAGTCGGCTGTGGGGAATATAGAGTAACAGGTGGTTTTTGCGTCCCTTTTTTGCGACCTCCTACTGCAGAACCTCCTATTGCGAAAGCAACAAAACGGTTGGTAGACGTCTTGGAATCTCACCAAGCGCGCTGCAGCTGTTATGCTTCGTCGCTTGTTACGAAGGGCTCCCGCCTCCGGACCCATCATGACGATATCTCCGCCGGCACCTTCTCGCGCTCGTCAATGGAGCGAGTCTAGCGGCAGACCAAGCCACGGCGATCGTCAAGGTTGAACTTTCGGAGGACGATCACGAGACGCGACTTCGATGCGCGGCCGATTCCATCAAGCCCGACACGCGCTGCTTCCGTCCGTCGTTTCCCTCGAGGCGTGGCTCGCGCCCTCGCCTTACCATATAGCCTTCCAATGTACCTCACAGGTAGACTACAACTACGCTTCCTCCGTGATCATGCTCACTTCAATTGGCTGGACGCACCGCCCGCCGACGTGACTTAAAGCTACGATGTGTTCGCGTCACGGATCACAGTTCAGAGTTGTTCTCAACGACCAGCCATAGGCGCCGGGCGCCGGTGTGCAGACCACTTCAATCATGGAATTCCTGACGGCAGAGGAGAAGCGCATAGCTGTCGTAAGTCTTCCTTCATCTCACCTCAACCCTCGAAGCTGAATGAAGCTGAACGTAACTACAGACGGTGCTCCCTATTGTCTACCCCTTCAACTGCGTCTACGAGACAGTCTACAAGGTTTATCGAGCGATGGAAACCCTTCTTGACCTGTTTTCGCCGCATCGCTACCCGTTGGGCAACAGCCCGCTAGCCGCTGAGCTCGAACACTTTGGTTTCCTCGTCGCACGCTGCGTAAGGGAGATCCCGCCGCTGATCTCCAGCGTCCTCCGCATCTATGAATTCCTATCCGATACCATTGTGGACAACGCCGAGCTCATGCAATCGAGACTGGACACACTGGAAGCGTTATACCTTGCCGCCGTCGAGCAATGCGACGCGGCGCTTATCCGGTCTGCTCAGACTGTCGAGGCGCTGTTGGACCTGAAGCAGCGCATCACGCGTTCTCTCTCGTACCCTCACATGCTCCGGCGTCTGGCCGTCCACCTCCTCGGCCCCGACTGGTGCCACCGCGAGGCCGCGCTGCGCGAGGCGCCCGCCGTGCTAGACGAGATGCAATGTTCGCTCCGACGCAACGACGAGGCCTTCCACGATGTACGCTTTCACATCGATGACGCGCGGGATCGGTTCAGCGCACAAGCGCTGGAGCGCCTGCTGAGCACCACGATGGAGGTGCGACAGCCGACGGCGCCTTTCTTGGCCAGGTACCTTTTGTGTCTGAATGTGTGGAAATTGACGGTGGGACACGACGCGGACTTGCTGGAGGGCCTTGCAAGGAGGGCTATCGAGAGTTCTATTGCGGGTGAGCGCTTGTTTGAACATAATGTCGAATGCTCGCTGAGTCCGCTACAGGGAAATATTGATTGTGCGTGCTCGCGAGGGCTCATCGAGGGCTCGAGATTATTCACGTGCGCTCTGTATACCTGACCGGTATCCGAATGAATATCGACTGTGATCCGCATGGGTGCTGTCCACTTCGTACTTCTGTCCATTCTCTCTTCGCTAACTCGTAGATATATCCTAGCGACAAAATTGGAGACGCTCATGCGCAGAACCGACTACCTTTGTAATGATCAGCCCTTGTGTAGATACGCCGAAGCATGAACACGTACCCAGTTCAGCTCACCACCTTTCGGGATGACTCGCAGGGATTCGTAGGTATCCCGCCTCATGCTTCGCGAACGTCGCCCACTCGTCTAAGTAAGCGATGTAATTGATGATTAATCGCTTGACAGCCCGCCGCCTCTCGAAAGGCAGATCGAAAATCGCCTGCAACGCCTGCACGCTGAACCGTCCTCGCTCCTCCTCGATTATCGAGCGCAGCAGCCTTACGAGGTCTCCATGTTCGACGATAAATCCTCCCATCTTGTCTAGCGCGACGGGCGCCTTCTGCAGCGCAATTTCCCTGTAACACCAATCCGCGCCGAGGAAGTAGCTGGCGAGAGCTCGGATGGGATATATGTAAGGGAGGGTGGTGCGGATCTGCTCCCGGAGATTATCCAGGGCTTCCATAGCCTGACTAGACCTGAGGATCAGGCTGTTGAGTGCTTCAGCCGCGGTGTCATAGCGAGCCTTGACGTCAGCCAATTTCGTCTGAAGCGCGTCAAATCCAGGGGTGTCGGTAACGCTGTCAGGCAATGAGATGAAGAGCGAGTGGATGCTGTACAGAGCGGTGGATGTATCCATCACGTAGCGCGCGACCAGGAGCCCGAATTGCGCCAGGTTTGTCGCCAAGCTGGTATCTGGCTGATAGCAACGACGGCCAAATATGGCATAGAGATCCTCCATAGACCGACTTATGTCGTATATCAGGCTGTATGCGCGCTCCGCAGGATGTAAGACGGGGAAAAGAGTCTAAGGGTACGTTCATTAAGCGCCACCCTCGAGAAAGGGGAAATTAAGGATGCGATGTATTTCTCTTCATCCGACATGTACTCCATAGCGACCATAGCTTCGTGGGAGTATCGCTAGCACTCTCAGTAGGTTGGATGGTGGCTCGGATAAGACGGGTGATGCTTGTCGGAGTCGAGCCAGCTAAGCGCCTGGAAGGCGCCCGCACAGCCAGTGGAACTGTGACATGCGTGACTCAGCGCTAAAATCTTTCTCGAATGAGGGGTGTGTGCTGAGTACTCTGCCTTAAAAGTCAGCCCATGACAAAGGATCTATGTTTTCATGCGGCTTGATTTTCATCCTTCGGTCACTCGATTTTTGTTTCTGATCCAACTTCAACTGCTCATCATGTGATTGTGCGAACGCGGGACCTCTTTCTATCACATTACATCACATCGCGGTTCCGAACTTCTTTACTTCCGACATCACTCCATCCGCCGCTGGCGCTTCAACGAGCCATCCTTGCGCAGAACGACTCTATACGGCGGGTGAAGGGCAGGCTCGACGCGCGCGTGGACTCCCCGACTATAGCGCCACCGCATGCCGTGGGCTGCACCTTCTCCGCCAAGGAACGCACTACACCTCTCCCTTCGCGCACTCCCACAGACTCGCGTGCTACGACTGCAGCGCGTCTCGCCGCATCTACGGCGCG
The DNA here is from genome assembly GCA_024196135.1 of Pleurotus ostreatus/Saccharomyces cerevisiae fusant. Lineage (NCBI taxonomy): Eukaryota > Fungi > Pleurotus ostreatus/Saccharomyces cerevisiae fusant. The sequence goes on along the minus strand of JAMQCK010000360.1, from coordinate 9,063 downwards.
ATCAATTCGCTACTGGGAATGATTTCGCTACTTTGTAGTCCCTGTTGCATCCAGCAGCGGCACGAAGACCTGCGCGGGCTGCCGCCGACCTTGACGCCGGCCTAGCCAACGACTCCTCGAGTGGCTCGGGCGACTCCTCGAACGTTGAAGTCGGTGAGATGATTCGCTACCATCACGTTCCGGAGAGGATACTCAACCATACTCGCGTACTCCCAGAGGAGGTTTGATCAGCCGTACGAAGTACGTATCCCGTCCTGGCTTCTCCTCGGACAATCCGCTGACATTAACCGCTTCCCTCGGTCACAGCAATCGAACCGCGCACCCGAACCTCAAGACCTCGCCTGCCCTCGAGACGGGTAAGCTGTCTGGAGCTATCGATAGGGATTGTTCAGCCCCGCGTCAGTCTCAAAATTGCGAGCGCATAGCTCACTACTCTGAACAGGAGTACGCAGATTACCTCGCCCAGCAATCGCGGCGGGCGATTCGTCCGCGGGGTAACCGGCACTGCGCGATGCAGGTGTACGCCAACCAGGACCTGTAGGAGGACGACCTGGCGGTGCGGAGCCTGTCAGAGGAGTAGGCGGGGTCGAAGATTGTGAGGGTGAGCAGAGTATATCTATTGCCGATCTCGTAGACGCTCAGACCAATCCGCTTGGCTGGCCTCCTGCCTTGAGGAGACCTGCGTCCTACCTCGGAACGACCCGCTAACCCACACCCAGGTCTTCAACCTCGATACCTCCGCCGCCTACTCAACAAGGGTTAATCGGCGCCGGGGCGACCCTCCCAACCTCGTCGCGTTATCGTCTGAGACAGCCTGACGCTCAAGAACCAGCTGCTCGCCTTCGCGGTTCGGACACGGCCCTCGAGGCCGAGCATCTTGTGGGAGCTATCGGCGTCGTGTACGGGGCATTGAGTGACTGTCATCAGTCGAAGCTTGTTTTCTTGCGTCGTGCCTTCCGTGGCTTCGCCTCGCGGATGTCATAACTGACTCTTCGCACATATCGCGCCTTCCGAATTAGCCCGTTGCATCCATCGACGAGCCGCGGCCCATTCACGACGTCTATAACGCCTTGGCGGATGGCGGTGATCCAGTGAGTGTGCTGGGTACCGGCGAGATGGCGATATGCAACTCGGAGGACGACCAAGGCTTCCTTGACATACAGGGTCGAGATCCGACCGGAGTGCATGAGCGATAAGGCGAGGGAATGGAAAGGAAAGATACGAGGTGGTCGTCCTTTCTCCCGTCCTCTCAGCGTCGCTTCGCTTCTAGTCTTCGTCTCTCGTCCCGGTGGGGCCTTCGCTCCGCTTTTCGGCCTCGTTCTGTTCGGCGCATACAGGGCGCTCCATCCCCTCCCAGATTACTGAGTCATTCATTTTAAATCTTTCCCCCTTCATGCCCTCCCGGTCGACCGGCCACCGACAGTTAGGCTGGAAGCCTTGACCTAATTTCCCGAAACGCCGCTGGGCTGCCAACCGTGCCAAGCAAGTGCGCGTAGCTCACGAAAATTCCCTTTGCGCGTCGAACTCGGATCTTGTCCTCCGGCTCTCCTCGTGGCCTCCGATGTACGTAGGCGCCGCGCCCATTCAGGTGAATGCATGCCCCTCTACGCCGCAAACCCCATCCTTACGCCGAGCCTCGCCACTGCAATGTGCTATTCACGATACACGAGCGCATCTGCCTGTAGACGTAGGCGCCCACGAAAGACGCCTGGCCGCGTGCCCTCAACTTATGAACACCCGCCTACGCTTCTACCAAGCTCTTCGTGCGTTATCTCCTGTCTTTACGCGCACCATAGATTCGTCAACTTATGCCAAGTAAGTGTCTCCGCCTTTTTGCTCATACGAATCGTAGGACACCCATCTTCATCCCACAGCTACATTTGCCGTCGACATCAGCGAGATTTCTCGGTGTTCTTCGTGTGCGTCCTCTCTATCCGAGTCGTACTACAGTGAGAGCGCTGTTCCGTCTCGCCATCATGTCTCCTCATCGCTATGCCCTATGCTCAAGTTTCGAAGACCTTCGAGCCGTTTGTTCTCTCTGCATACTGGCTTCTCAACTTAAAGCGAAGGCGATTGCCTATACGTCATCTATAGGATGAAGCTGCTGTCTTCCGCTGAAGCGTGGCTACTGGCCTCCTCTATCTATTTCGCGTTCGTTGCTCATGATCCGGCCAGCGCTATTAACATTGCTTGCAGGACGGTGAGCGACTAGTATGCCTCCGGGCCAGTGCGGCGCCCCTCGTGATGCATTTCCGCGGATTGCGTTGGCACGGAGCTTGCTCGAAGCGTCATCGCTCGAGGTACGGAAAGACGTGGATACGCAAGATGAACTTTCGCTCCATCAACTAGTTATCAGAGCGCAGGTACAAGTAGTAAGATGTACGCTCGTTGCTCTCAAGGCTAAGACCCCATTCCTTTAGTACAATCAGGGTTGATACCGGCCACGACGAGCGCTCGAATTATGCATAATCCCAGAAGCTGGAGCCATATTACACTACGCGTCGTGCTATTCTTGTCTGATTAGCAACAGATCCAGGCTGAGATATAGCGGAAGGACTGATAGCGACCGCCAGACCCCCGGGAGTTGCCGAAAGACCATCAGCGCGCGTGTGAAGTTGTGTCCAACCTTGTCCTTGACCTCCACCATGAACTCATGTACCTCTTCGCGAGACCTTGGGGAAACTCAAAGCGCATCCGGGCATCAATCCGAAGCCCCTGCTATCCAGTTTGTCGGCTCGTGACTCCGCTGTGTAACCTTCTAACGAGAACACCCGCATCTGACCTCGCCGCTTCTGTACGCCACCGAACGACGAGAGGTCAACATGGACATCTCATGAGCTCCATGGGTCATGCTAAGAGCGTCGTATCAGTATACAGAACGCCCAAGTTTGGGTTTGAGGTGGCATAGATCCCCGACGGTAATGAGAGAAGCGATGGGTAGTCCCGGTCTGGCTATACTAGTGGTGAGTAAGCCTCCTATGACACTCCCGCCTCCAGCTTCTTTGCTGACCAGAATCCAGCGAGCGTCTGCGCAACTGGCAGAGGCCGACTGTGCTGAGGTTCATGAAGTATCGGTCCCGATTTGCCTGACGAGATTTATTCTGCACGAAAAAGTCGATCTCACAATTAATGGATACGCCGTCTGATAGAACGCACATGAGGACATCACGTTCATGTCTTCAATCTGCTGAACTACTTATTAGCGCGTAGGTCATACATCTGTTCGCGCTTCCCCGTCCCTCTGGGTCTACTCGCATCATGCTACACTCTATGGACACCGACTCATCTGTCAACGAGCGTATGCCTTTCGTGGCCGTCAGCATTGACGATATTGACGCTGTACTGTCAGGCTTGCATCCTCGCGGCGGCCGACGGCAAAGGAGCAACAGCGCGCCGCCGGCCGTGTTCGAATACCCGCCTTCATTTCGGAATGCACCATTCAACATGGTAAGTCGTCTCTGGGCTGTACATGCGTTTACTCAATGCGTCTTACCGTTTTTGTCGCAGGAATTGAGTGCACCGAGAGTGGGGCACTCAGACGCGAACATTGGCGAGCTCGCGGGGGAGCCAGGCTCCGCCATCACGCTTCACGGAGCGGCGGAGTCCACCGTCTCTCCAATCCGCGTCGAAGAAGACCAACGTCCAGACGCAGACGCGTTGCCGGAGCGGAAGGTCCGCGCGGTTTACTGCGCGCGCGCCGACGTCAGGATGAGCCTGAATGGTATTCTGACCGTTTACGAGAACGCGGACTTGGCTGATTGTATCCCGTGAGCGTATACCTCATCGAACATATATAGGACTCACCGCCCCACCGCCAGAATCATTGCGCAGGTATCCGACTCGCAGAAGCCAGTACGCCACCTACTCGAGTTCGAATTTGCGACAGCAACAGTGCAGCTGTTGCTCCAGCCTTGCCGGAACTCGGGCACCGGATCCGACGCGGGTACGTCCCCCGTCGTCAAGATATATTCTACCAACCTGACTTGCGTAGACCGTGGGGTGTTCTGCCTTGAGGGACTGTTGAACGAGCGTAACGTCATCGAGGGTAGCTGCCCTATCTATATCGCTGACCGTATCATACATACTAACTGCAGCATCGCAGTCGGTGCTGTCGAACTGGCTCTTGAGACGCAACGGTCCAAGGCATTGGTTGCGATGGATACCTTTCAGCAGTGGCCGAAGGTGAGAATACCGGCCCAGAGGAAATCTTCAGCTGATCTATCGTCCGCAGGATGTGACTGCATTGCAAAGTCATTCAGTCTTATCCCGCGCTCGTCTCCGCCGTGTGTGCATGGCCATGTTTTGCATCGCTCATGTGGCCTCTTCCCTGGGTAGTGCGACTGAATCCATGCCCAGAGCGGCTACAACAACCTTGGACGTTGTCGGAGCCCTATTTCTCATGTTGCGAGAATTCGGGAACCGCCAACTCTCAGGTACGAGTTTCAGATGGCACGCGTACCGAGGACTAATTATCCATTTATTTAATCCTCCACTGGCAGAGCCTACGAGCAGACTCGATTTGCAGAAGGCATTCGAGACGGCGGTTAAGACCCTATCCCGAAATGCGCTCTCGTATATCCAAGCCCAAGAGGAGCGGCGGCGCTGCCTCTCGTTGGCTCTCGACGCTCGTGCAGGCCGCAAATGTCTTAGCGCCGCGGAGAGGATGGGCATCGCGCTCGCACTGAAGGAGCCCTGTAATGTAAGCGTGTCTTACCAAGCATCCAAGGTCTTAACTCGACGCACCTTACAGGTCTCCTCTCCGCTTCCAATCGACCTCGAGGATGATTGCATGAGGGTATTGGATGTTCTCGAGTACGCGAGACGCAATCGCGATGGCGAGGAAGGCTTGGCAAAGAAGGCAAGCTCTGACCATCTTGAAGAGCGGACTCGACGAGGCCGGCGAGGAAGGATCAGTGGACATTTCGAGGAATCGCACACCAGTGAGTCCATGGTTTGACCTCTGCGCCGAACTTACGATGTCCGGATCTCTTGTGGTATGTGATGTCTGTGGATACGCAATATCTGCATGACTTTGATCGTCTCCCCTTGTATGTAATCTTCTCTAGTCGGACTTCGACTATACGAATATGTGGCTCGGGTAGCCTAAGTACAGCTCCAATATATATTCTAATGACCTCCCATTCGTCTCGTAAATCCGAGGAGATAGGGTTTTATCAATTCACGTGTACATTGAAGGGGTTGCTTCGCGTGCTTGAAGAGCGGGGACCTGAGCCTAAGCGTTCGAGCCCTGCTATTAATTTGACCTCGCGTCAGGATTGAATGCCAGCCTACAGCCATTTTCGTCGAATCTAACTCCGGCATCAGGAAAAACTACGAGGGGTGATCGTCACGGAGGGATCCGAAGTAGGCCGCAAGCTTTCATATACTGGACGACTCGGCAGCGATGATACCGGCCCACTGGCAGATGTACGTCGGACCCTCGTGATGACCGATTCAAATCTCTGCTACATAAGGAGCCTGGCCGTACAGTCGCACCTTCTATCCCCAGGTTCCTTCGCCTCAAAACTATTCAATATCAATCATCGGCGGGGGAATTCGGGGTAAGATCAGCGGCACTCAACTGACATCGGGTCATCGTCTGCTCGACATGCAGATGGAGCCTTCAAAGGCGCACTCGGTGAGTGACAAGCGCAACGCTTTCAACGACGTTAACTGCTGTCAAGACGCTACTATGTCCTCATATTCCTCTCGCAAAAGAGATATGCGATTTCGTCGGCAGCTTCGACATGGCCTGCCTTCGCATGTTACGTCGTGTGGAGGAGGTCAGCCCCGGACACCCACTCTGCCCCCTCATACGGACCGGAATCCTCGTTCTACGCGACTTTGCTGTTGTGCTCAGCGACATCATGACAGGTCTTTTCGACATGACCAGCAATATCCGAGAGCTGATCATCTCCGACCAGAGACCAGAGGCTCTGCTATCCGACACCCACCACGACCACCAAGCCCTTTTGCGCCTACTGGGACGCGCACTCGACGATGGCTGTCGCGCTCGCGACGAACTGCTGTCGCTGGAGCAGCAAGTCGTCAGGGCTCTGTCCTATCCCCGCTTCTTGCAATCTCTCCTCGCGTACTTCCTCGGTATGGACTGGAGTCGGCGGGAGATGGCGCGTACGCAAGTGCCGCCCGTCATCCGCGCTCTCTGCGATGACATCCAATCCATCGTCTCGTTGACCGCTCGCCTGAAGGACTGTGTGGCAGACATGCCGCAGCGTTTCTCCGTCCCCCAACTCGCCATTATTAGGAGTGCGGGGGCAAAGACGCGCGATGAAGTCGCCAAGATCGTCAAGCAGGCAGCATGGGGGCTCTACTCGAACGCGCGTTCGGCGAGAGAAACGGCGAATTTTCTCCAAGAACTTTCCACAGAGCAACTCGGTACGCATATTCTTTGATATTGTTCGCTGCTTTGACGCTTCGGCGCAGAGGAGTAATCTTGCAAGCGCTCGCCTCCGCCTCCTGAAGGCACTTCGTGACTTCGTCCTCGGTGCGTTACAAACTCAAAGTGATTTCATGGGGTTCTGACGCGCCAACAGCGGATTGTCTTCCCATAGACTACTGGCTGTGACCCTCGTCGTCTTTGCCATGTATATATCGTACACGCTGCTCCTTCAGATACGTACACCTTATGGTTTTGTATTGCACTGTATGCTGGCACGATTTCCCTTCGAGGCGAACTGGGATTTTCCTCGAGGTGAACCACATTTCTGTAAATTATATATCTGCTATAGAACCCACGCATACCGTTCTTCCCCATCAGCACCCAAGCGCGGCATGACTTCGCTCCCAGGTTATCGATATCTGAGTTTGAGACGAAGGCGGGGCCCAATTCCACTGATATAGGCGCCGGGTTGCCTGGTACGGCCTAGAAGTCGCTCCTGAGGAAGTAAGGTGGCTGAATGAAGTGAATCGAACGGCCATCAATCGAAGCCATACATGAGAAAGATGGCTCGTGTTGCACCAGCGCGCGCTTCTGGCCGCTGCAGCGAGTCGTCAATTCACAGGGCTGTGGAGGCGCATTTAATACGTCCGCCTGAGCGTGCTCACCTTCATCTCGGTGGTTTGACAGGCGCGAATTACGGCTTGGGGACACGTTTAGAGCGCGAGGCGGACTTCTCGATGCAAACGCCTCGCCTTTGAGGCATGTCGACGGCGCGAACGTGTACCTCGCCACCGCCTGGATCCGGAACGAAGGGAACAGCCAGCCACGCCCGAGGTTCACCTGCTGATGGGTTCTCGGGATCTGTATTGAGCGTCAGCTATCCCGGGCAAGTTTTTCCCTACCGTGCTGGGCGTGAGGCCGACATGAAGTTCCGACGTGGGCCACGAGGACAGGAAATTTTTGGACAAGCGAGCACCGCCGCTTGCGACATACCTGCTTTCTGCCCGGCACGGTTTCTTTTTGGACTTCTATGAGCGTACGGCTTCCCGCCTTGCGCGCAGAGCCGGCATGGACCCATGACAGTATGGTGCACTGCGGAGTCGTCAGAGAGGCTGAGATAAGTAGCGTACCTGTACAATGACTCCTTCCGATAAGATGAGCGTCCAGAGTCGAAAGTCGGGCGTCAGCTCCGAGTCCGTTTCCCGCAGCTGAGATTGGGTGACCTGGTATACGGTAAGCGACGGCGTGTATGAGAGTAGATCAGCATGCTAGTTCTTGCGGCGGGTAGCGCCGTCGAAAGGTATAGATCGGCTGGCAAGCGCTTACGAAGCCAGCTGTAGGCGTACATGAATAGACAAATCGAATGGCGTGCGGTTGTTGACGTACCAGGGGAGGATGGTCGTGGCTGAGATGCGTTCTTGCAATCATCGCGATTGCTCCAGAGCATTGGTGGGCGTGTTTAAGGGTGCGATGGCGAGTGCAGCGACAGCGGGGGCCAAGCGCACGCCTACGCAGCCGTGCATACGTGACATATCAGCTCCCTGAAAGTTCATTAGCTATGCAAAGGTCTCACCTCCTCACCTTCCTCGTCTCAATGATGCAAAACGCCGGGGCACCTTCGGGAGGTTAGACACGTCATAGGGTGAATACAGCGGAGGAGGAACTTCACCACCGCGCCATCACCCGCAGGAAATTTCTCCCCCCGTCATTATACATCCATAGCACATAGTACGCCGAGACAGAGTCCGAGTTCTGAGTGTTGGGATACACGGTATCGTTGCTGGCTCCTTCTCAGAGAACGCGAACACGCGATAATTTGCGGGTCATTGAGGATTATCAAGTCAGTAATGTCTGAACTGGGATAACCACGCTGAGGTCTGGCGCACCATAGAAGAGCAAGGCGCAGCAAGAGATACTGGCCTGGACGAGCTACAGGTCAAAACATTCGAGTCCTTTGTGCAGTGACCTTGTGCGGTCCTCTGGCTGCAGAGACTTTGAACGAGAGAGATGGACTCGGGGAGACGCGTAGGGTCGTCTGATTTATGGGTTGCGTGCTGTCGAACTGGTCTGGAGGGAGATGCTGATGGGCTCGTACACTCTCCGAAGAACTGTGCTGCTAGCAGGCTAGCTGAACCACACCACCCACAACACAACCACACAATATACAACCGAAAGCGTTTCCGGAGAGTGACCGAGTTCGATGTATTTTTATTGCTTGGGGATAGTGCTACAACTTCGAACGTTGCTGTTGGGCTTGTTCGCGGTTGGCGGCAAGCCTCAGACGAGCTAGATCGACGCGAGAAAATGCAGACGAGCAGGTGACGCTCGGAACTCCACAAGTATTCCCAGGTTTTTATCCAAAGCGTCAAGGGCTTCTTAGGGCACTTCAAGAGCTTGGATATGTTTGAGGATCTTCTACTGCTACTTAGCAGCGTCTCAAAGATCCAGGTTCCATGACAATTAACGCGCTGCAAACGCGGAACATGTCATTGATGTGTGGTATGGTAGGTGGTATGGTTGGATCTCCTGCCTGGGGGGGCATGGGGGCAGCCAGGGGGAGTCCCTGAATCGTATGTACAGCTCGGTATATGAGGCGGTGAGATCGTCTCGGCAATCCAGACCGATCGGCATGACACAAACCCTATCTATGAGTCAAAGTCCAA